>SNQJ01S0020187.1:27102-58485 GCA_010110895.2 Picea sitchensis | reverse complement strand
CAGCTTCTGATTTCCTATCATATCAGAGGCATTCAAGTGGATTCATGTGTTGGCACCTAGAATATCAGGACTATGAGTAGAGGGTGCTCTGCATCATACATGTTAGTTTGGTACCCTGGTTAATTTACCACTTATAGGCTAGTCCAAGAAAGGTTTGCATTGAGGGACTTTGCAGAAGATGTGTTGAGATTTTTTTTAGATGATGCTTGGATGATTGTAATAGGATGGGGGTGTTGAAGTATTAGGGATTCTCCTTTTGATACCTAGAGGTTAGGTGTTGTTGATACCCTATTAGTTGGTGAATTCTCCAGGATGTCTAAGTTTAGAGTTGGTTGGGTTGAATTTAGGGAGATACATTGGCAGGACATGATCCTCGATAGTGGGGATGATTCTTTGAGGCATTATAGCATGTGGATGCAAGAGTGGAGGATGCAGACTGGGCACGATGTTTGGACAATTATGATTAAAGTGGCATAGTGAAAACATGGTGGTTTCTTTTTTATATTAGCTTGGGACCCCGAGATTTCAGTATTAGATCGCTCAGTAGCTGACAAGAAGGTGAGAACTTGTTTTTGCATCCACAATATTGGTTCCCTAGTAGTGTAGTTCTTTGGGGGTTCATCAGATTGTTGTAGTATTGAGTTTCTATAATTATCGATGGTTTTCAGGGGTCTTCTTATGCCAATAAATTGTCGAACTATGCATTGAGTAGAGGATGCTTCACATCTTCCAGGGTGGCTTGGGATCCTGGTATCATTTTCCATTTCAGTTGATGGTGTGTTGGTTTGTGATGACATTTCTTGAGGAAAATAATTCTTTTGGAAGGGAGGACAGTAATGTCCCCATTTTTGGATTCACTGCTTCACACTCATAGCTGACCTTGTAAGTTTATGTTGGTTTGGCCAGAGGAGTAAAATAAGTTTAACGATGAGCTTGGGAAATTTTGAGGGGTTATATGGGGCCCAAGATAGCACATTCTCCATCTTTCATCATCAATATTATTTCCACATAGTTCGCTCTTAGTTTCCTAACGTTCTGATGATTTTCGTAATTTTGGTTATTATTGGGCATAATTTAATTAAATGCTCTAAATATGTTATTGGGAGCATATTATTTGAAGGGATGTAATAGCTTGTTGGAACTGAGACAGAAAGGCCTAAAGGTAGGAATGATGAGAAAGGGATTTTTGACGTCTGGGAATGCCTTAGAATCCACTTAATCACTTTCTAACATAAAAAGGGGGTTTAAAAGGGTTATAAAGTGAAATTAATCTTCATGTGGATTTGGTGAAAGAGAGGAAATATCTATAAGGGGTTGGAAAAAGTATAAAGGAAAGGTATCACTTCACCTTTCCTTATTATGATTTGATCTCTCATTTTCTAGTGCTCTTCGAGCCATTGTTTCACTAGGGTTTAGAAAAACCCTTCCACCATTCCAGTTTAGTTTCAGTGGTGCAATATCCACCCTAGCTAGACAAGGAGGATCCATCCAGGATATGAAACTGAGCTTCATCTAAGTTTGGAGATGTAGATTCATAGGGTTTTTTGGTGGTGACCATGACTTCATCCAGGTTTTGACTTGTTATTGTGTGTTTTTCATTGATGTGGTGTACCTTCCATAGCAGCCATTCAGTAATTGTATTTATATTTCCATTCATAATAAAATAATCCATGATTCTCTTCTATTCCATGTGTATCTAGTTTTGTCGGTAATATGTTCGAAGAAATGTCTCTAGTGGAATGAATGTAAGTGTTTGTTGAAAAATAACATAATATCATATAAGTTCATGATATCCCTATCCAACTCTGTTGAGGATATTACACGATGTTTTATTTTGGTTTCAAATTGTTGGTTTGTGACAACATATACCCTTGCCATTATATTTGTTTTGAGGTTTCTCAAGTGTTTGGGTTTGTGTATACCTGGAAATGCTTGAGATCCTGCTTAAATTTATAATCCCATGAGGAGATTCCTGAGATATGTATTCATTTCTCCACAAAGAAATAAATAATACCAATGGACCCCATTTAGTTTTGTTGTGTTGAGTGTGTGTTTTATATCTTCTTCTTCTTTGTTCCTTAATTTGGTTTGTAGGATGGAAGTCCAACAAGTGGTATCACAACTAAGGTTGGGTGAAGGTCTGTGAGAACTGAGGAGATATTGTCATTCGTGCATAGAGAAAGACATTCTACTACAAGGGAACCGGTGGTTTGGCACTTTTTCTGTGAGGAGGAAAAACCCTATGAGTTCGAAAAGCTATTGGACATTGACGAGAGAGTTTGGCGGGGTGGTAGAGTTTGAAGACATGACAACAGTTAGAGTGAGGTTTCCTCTTGGGTATATTTCTTATGTACTCCAAGTTTTGTAGTTTGGATGATGCACACGAAGAGTTTGATGGAATCCGTCAACTAGGTGATCATGGACCGTTATGATGAGTTGTCGGAGGAGGAAACGTTAGATGTGGCATTGATGGTGGCAAGTCCAACATGGAACCAGAGTGTTGACAAGATTAATCAGATTCGAAGAAATGGTGAAAGCATTGAATGCAAAGTTTGAAGTTGAATTATTTTAATGTAAATGGGCATACGAATTTAATATTTGATTAGGCACATGTACCCCAGGTTTGAAATTTCATTGATAAAGTCTAGACGTAGACCTAGTTTATAGGGGGAGCATGCGTTATTCCCTGATACCCTGACTTTGAGGGAAGTTTGGTTGGTTTTGGTCATGGAAAGGGGGGCTGAGGTTAGGTCAAGAGTCATGCATTCAAGCACATGTATTTTGGTAGTCCATCATTTTAGAGCCCATGGATTGCATTTAATGAATCCTTTAGAAGGGCTTAGGGTACTTCATTGAAATTATCCTAGAGGTGAGGGGTGAAGGATAATTTGGCCCACTTAACCAAATTTGGTCAAGGGAGCAAGTTTTTATATCTCTATTGGTCATGGTGTAATATCCTCGGGACAAACGCGATTGTAAATATAAATGCAAATGTACTTAAGTTGGTGAGTTGTTTGAGATCATGTTTGTATGCACCTTCATGGCATAGTGCGCGCATGCACTGTGCAGTAAAAGGATGAAGTGTGCACATTCCAGGATACTGCATGCATCATCTTAAGTACACACGATATTGAGGCCAGCGAGGCTTTGTGTATATGATGTGTTTTATAGGTTGGTGAGCCAGTTATTATAAGCTAGGATGCTTATGTTTTGATTAGGCCAGAGAGCCTAGATGTTGAAGGCCAATGCGCTTATTTATATATATATATCATGATTAATATAAAATACATCGTTGCACGCAAACCAACCATGATAAAAGAGATGGGGGACTAAACTCCACTAGCTAGGGAAAGGGTGGGGGGGGAAAGTTAAGGAAAAGGGCTAAGCCAGGGAGCTTAAGCCAAAAAGGAATATTATATTAATATTTCTTAAAACATAAAGTATGGATAATTATTTTATCCTAAGTTATAACATTGGGGACAAGTGGACCAAAGTAGCTCCCATCATGACAAGTGTCAAGTTGGGGACATGCATACATATTGTTGATACTTAGTTCATTTCCCATCATCTTTTCCATCATTCCTTCCATCATTTAGTCATCCAGTCAATCATCCATATCCATTTTGTGTTGGTGTACCTAGTTAGTTTGGGAACTGGACTGAAGAAGCACGTTGTCATTCCCGTGGGATATTGAAGAGGTGGGTTGTCAGGACCGTGAGGAATTCTTTGGGTGAGAGAATTGTTGGGAATTGATTTCCCGAAGCTGCTAAACTGCAGCTACAATGCTCTGAGACTTCCTGTTCGGCCTTTTGTTGAAGTCGGGAAAGGAAGTGGGGCAGTCGAAGGATTGTTGAGAAGAGAAGGGGCACACTTCCGGGGTGGGCCAGGAATGTGGGGAATGAGAGACTGTAGGTTGTTAGTTTGAGTTGGCACATGAGACATAGACTTTCTTGTTGTCTATGAGCCTTTAGCCTGGTTAGGAACCCCTTTATTCAGGTGGAGTTTAGTCCCATCTCGGGGGTGACTCACTGTTGAGAGTGATGAATAGTGTGGTCTAAGGCTGGGAGGTTCGTGGACAATTTGCATGTAGTTGGTGATATTATTACCAAGATAAGTGTCAACTGTGTGATAAATTTACATGCTGCATTGTTATTTACGTGTTTATTTTTATGGATTTATCATATGTGTGGTTATAACTGTCTGTATGTTTTTGGGTATTTCCTATATATGCTACATGTCTATGTTTACTGTTATTTTAGTATGAATTCGTGCATTTATGTAATATATTTGTCTGTTACGTTTTATATATAAAGCTTTCGCAAGAATGTTGTGTGTGTATGTTTTAAATGGATGCAGTTTGAGAAATTTATGTGGCATAGCTCAGTGGGATGCTAAGTATGTTATGATATGTTCTGCATTGAGAGAACAAGAGCATTCTCTCGTGTAGCGTGGCTCGACCATGGGTGGTCGGGGACTGTTACACATGGTGATGGAGCTAAATGATGTAGATTGTGGGATCCTACTATCCACAAATCATCATTAGCAGAGATATGTTCCATGAGAAGTTGTTTAGGATCACAAAGGAATATTTGTTTGCAAACTCAAGGAATCATTGTATGGCCTAAGGTAACCAAACATAGTATAAGATGTGTGATTCCTTAATGGTGATCCATTCTTAAGAAGTGAGTATGATCATTGTGTTTATGGAATATTAATTATCTTGGTGTTACGTTGATTATATTCTCGTTTCAAGCAAAGAATGGTTGAGATCAGTAGTTTAAAGGATCAATTGGCTAGGACTTTTGATGAAGGATCTAGGAGAAGAAAAACAAATCGCGGGCATAGAAGTATATAGAGATGAGAGAAATGGTAAGTTTTGGTTGTCACAGATGAGGTTCAATATGAACTTTGTGAAACCGATAAATATCCCTTTAGCTTTCCATTATATTCTTTCTTCAAGTTTTTGTCTTGGTAGTAAGGAAGAAAAAGATTATGTCTTATGTACCTTATGCAAATGTAGTAGGAAGGTCGATGATTGTGATGGAATGTTCAAATAATTCTCATGCATTTTATTTTTTCAGTGGACACATGGTAAAACCAGGTAAATAACATCAAAATGGGTGCTTCAGTATTTGAGAAGCATGAGTATCACCTACTGTGGTTGTAGTTATTTAGTTTTTGGTTATTTTGATTGAGTGGAGGTGGAATGGTCCATACTGGAGAAAATTGTGCAAACATGTTCACACAACCAATATTGTTAGAGAAGTTGTGGTGGTGTTTGGCTTCTTTTGGCTTGCAGGAAGGTGATGACTTATTTGTTGGGAAAGGTATTAGGAAATTGTTGTCAAGGAGGATATTGCTGGGTTGTGAAAACACATACCACTTCCATTACATTTTTTTAGAGGTTTCTCAAGAGTTTGAATTTTTGTATGCCTGGAAATGATTGAGATCTTGCTTAAATGTAGAATCCTTTGAGGAGCTTCTTGAGATTCATATTCATTTCTCCACAAAGAAATAAAGAATACCAGGCCTCCCATTTAGTTCTATTTTGTTGAGTGTGTGTTTTATATCTTCTTCTTCTTCTTCTTCTCTATTCATTAATTCAATGTGTAGGCTAGAAGTCCAACATAAATGGTATTAGGACTATGGTTAGGTATCGTTGCCTGTTCTAGTAGAGACTCTTGAGTGTGTTATTCAATGTTCAATTTGGGATTTAAATGGTAATCGAACTATGGTTAGGTATACTATTTTGGTCTTTTATTGGTAGTCGCCTATGGTTATAGTTTCATTGGGATTTGAATGGTAGTCAGGTTATGGTTGGGTATTGATGATTGTTTTGGGTTTTGAAGGCTAATAGTCAAGGGCTTGGTTGGTTAGCTAGCTATTAAGATTTTGGGCCTCTTTGTTTTGTTGGATTTTAGGGTTTTGGTTTTCATTTATGGGGTTAAGGTTTTGGGGGTTTTGATTATATAAGAATTAGGATTTTTAGGGTTTGGGTTTTGAGTATCCATCGAAGAAAAAATAAGATCATTATTTGTGACATAAAATATGTTTTAATTCAACTCAATATTTCATTATAGTAATAACAAGAAAAACAAATGATGGGTTTTAGGAAGAAGGAGAAAAGATGACATACCCTGACAATGATCCCTACCATAGATAATTATGTTTTGTAGGTCAATTGGGGGGTTCTATGCTTGATTGGATGGTCATGTAATCAAAGGGTGGTGGGGTGGTGTTCTTCAAATAACATATGTATTTTTTTCTCAATAATTCTATCTCACTATCGTGTTGGAATGACCAAATGAAGTGGCATGCTATGCATTTTTTTTTGTCTTTTCTCTATGAGAAATAAAATATATATGCATTATTATACACCATAAATATAATGCATACATATTTTATAGTACATATGCATTATTTCACACTATAAGTTTACAATCCTAATAATAGCTCAGGTGCTAGGCATGACATCCACAAAGCTTAGAAATGGAAACACATTTGTGTTACAGATATTGTTAATGAGGACATGTTTTAGAAATATATGGTGGCACAAGATAGTGGACTCAACTTGATTCATAGGCCTTAATACAAGTTGACTAAATGGCCAAGATAATCATAGATCACTCAATATTTAAAGTAATATGTGTTATAGCAAGATTTGCCTCACCATTGTTATCTTGCACAGAGGGCCTTTTTCCATTTCCCTATGCAGACTTATCAACCCCCTTTTTGATAAATCCAGAGCCAAAATTATATATGTTTCCACATATACGCTTCCTAACTGCTTTGCAAGATGCGTATACGCTTGTTGCTCCACTACAACTCACATATATCGGGATTTGTGCCATAAAATACAAAATGAGGTCAGGTTTCCATGTCACGACAAACGAGCTTTGATCTTTGGTCTTCCATATACTGGAAAGGTTATGACTCGGCCCTTCTGTTGCATTCTGGAGGCTATAAGAGTACAATTTCGAGCTATGGAAAAAGGGGGAGAAAGCATTCAACTTTGAGAGCAATTACTTCATATTGAGTCTACATCCCTTTGTCCCTCAAGTCTGAACATAGTGTTCAACCCCCAAGCTCTTCCCTTATTGTCAAGAGGACCACATTATCTCTTTTCTATGAGTTTGCCTTTGGTGGAGGATTAAAGTGGTGGAGACCCAGTTGGAAGGAACTTGGTTTCTTGGTTTCGAACCGTGTCGACACGAAAGTCTATAATGTTGATACTTCTATTGATCAATTATTAATAGAAATACTCCTTTCCCGTCCTATCGATATCTTGCAAATATATGATTATTATCCATGGGCATGTTTGTAATGTTTATTAATGGACTGTGCTATCTGATGTTCTAACTCATTTTATATATTGTCACTATATACTTGCATCGCTTGTTTCTTGAGAACTTCTTGCAGGTGTAAAGCTTTGGGTCAAAGTGCTCAACGGTGGAACGACATCAAATGATTGGATCGAGGTAGGCTTCTTCCTAGTATTGCACATTAGTTTATATAGCACATGTTGGAATTGAGTTGATTTCTACAATCATACCTTTCTGTTGTGGTTTACCCTTGGCCATAAATAGTTTTTCCCTTGTAACAAAACTAGCGACTCCACTGGGGATAGATATTCCTTCTAAGGGTTGAAGTATTTTTCCTTCTTAAATTTATCTATTGCCTTTGTATTTCTTGTCGTATCATAGTTGGACAGAGTCTATTCACTCTGGGTCTAAGTTTTCAGCCTTTTAACCTTGCCTAGAATTTTTTAAAAAGATATACGCCCTTTTTGCCTTGACAACCACGTGTATATGCTTGATGTCCCACTACAAGAGGCGTATATACACCCTTTTCTATTGAACAGGAGTGTATACCACTTCCCCCTTGCTTGTTTTCTTGGTTTAGTGACTGTTGAGTAGGTTTTGAGGATCACTGAGCCTTCTTAGGTCTCTATGGTACCTGTTGAGATTATCTGGGATGACAGGAAACCTTTTTGGAGTTGAAATTTTGGGCGGTGTCTTTCTCTTTGTTTTTTGTTTTTGATTTGTCGTTGGTAGTTGGGATGTCTGCTTAGCTGCTTGGTATTCTACTCGAGTGATTTCTTTTATACACAGTAGAAGTTATATATCAAGTCACTTATCAGTCGATGCATTTTCTTTTTAATACATTGAAAATACAGAAAAATAGGTATTTTTCATTGGTTGGTATTTTTTGTCTTGGAACCTTTATCATTAGCTTAGCATATTTAGCGAAAGATTGCATTTTACTTCTAATTTGCAGAGTTAAAATTGAAAATTGCACTGTTTTTATTTATCATATCATTCACTGAAAAGTTAAGGTTAGGATTTGCATTATATATATTTTTATTTTCATGCAAATTCATAACACCATGAGTTTCATTTCCATACCTCTTTGAGTAATCACGGCCAATAAAATTTACGCTTTAAACTAAAATTGATTAGTCACGATTTTAATTTTTAGGCTTCACAAACTAGTCTAGGATTTAGTGCCTTGGATTAGGATTTTGTGAGTAAACTTCTCCAAGGAAATTAAATCAACTTATGTGTCTGAGACAGGGAGTTGATAAATACATTGTATAATTGGTAATATCAGGAGGCTCCGCTCACACCGAAGTTAATCACGAGGTCGCGTGAAGTTAGTTGAAGGGATAACCCTTGGATACTCACCTAGCGTTATAGATATTTTTGTGGATTTATTCGTATTTGGGGATCTTTCTAGTGCCCATACCTCTATGAGAGGCAGTTATTTCAAGGTTTCAGGATTTGATACCCTACCCATATGGTGATCTAGACTTATGACTGCTCACCTGTGCATCAGTTACACAATGTTTTATTAGTTTCTTGACTTAGGTTTCTCATAGGTTACTTGCAGGGGTTATTCTGCTTGTATCCTGAGTCGGATAAAGGTCAGACAACACACAACCTTTATGGAGGATTACCTCTCCAGGGGGGTCTGACCGACTGGTTGTTAAGCCTACGAGGGAACTTATAATTGATTATGTTACCTCCAAACTTTAGCAGGGAGTCTCAGGTCCCTCTTGGATGAGGCATACCTTCTTTAGTGAGGGAGGCCACTCAACCACTTTAGCCCGTTTTGCATGCATATTGGTTGTTTGAATTTTTGGTATGCTCTTTGATTAGTAGTTGGCCTTAGGATATCCTTTTATTTTTTGAGAGTCATAAGTTGTCATGGAGTCTGACCAACTTCCTCGCAGGTCCCGTCGGTTGTTACAGTTACCACTGGTTTTCGAGCTATTGCCTTCTAAAAGGCATAGAGTTATCAGGAGTGGTACACACACATCCACTTTTTAGACTTGTGATCCCACAATGATGAGTACTGAGTCTAGTCTTTGAAGCATTGGGAGTTCATCAACTCCCTATCCCACTATAGTTAATTTCACTCCTTCGACACCTGCAACTGCTACAATTGTAGTGTTGGAGGCCTACACTGGTACTATGGCTTGGCCTATAGTCAATGCTTCGTCTCCTGCCTCTAACCATTTTGGGGGTTTTGGCCACTCACCGAGTTACAATGTTCAGACCATCCCCATGGCTACTAGTCCATTTTCTTATGGTATGCCAAGTTTCAATTCCCAGTCTTCGACTGCCATCCCAGTTGTTGGCCATAACAGTAGCCTTGGACTTGGGGGCACCACACCTCCTTACACTCCCTTTCCATTTGGTATCTTTCATGTTCCCCAAGTGAATCCTAATGTAGGAAGTGTCCCCTTCCCTAACCCCGGGTCTAATCCTTTTACGGTTGGATGGAACAACCAAGATGGCGGACAAGTTTCTCCCTATATCCCTATCCCCTCGGTGCCGAAATTGACCAATACTTTTGGCATAATGAATCCACTTCAATCCTCCAGATTCCCACTCGAAGGCGGTCAGTCTTATGTCTTGGGAACCCCCCAACCTAGATCTAATCCAGTTGCGGGCATTTTTAACAACCCTCAGTTTGGAGCTAATCCAACTGGGGGCAATTTTCATAACCCTTATCATAACATTCCTGCTGGAATGATGCCCAATCCATATTTCACGAATCCATTCAGAGGAGGGTATTTTAATTTCAGACAAGGTTCTGGTCCTTACCAGAACCCTGGATGGAACACAGCTCCTAATACTCAGTCTTTTGTAGGAGGATGGGGTCAGGTGTCACAACCTCGTATTCCCTTTCTAGCCACGCTTAATCTGCCAGATTTGTCTAAACTAATGAATGACCCAGTGAGTCATGATAACACATGGCCCCCTATCCCCACCAAGATTTCGTCAGACATTCCAAAGTTTGAAGGTAAGAATGGCAAGGATCCTGGTGATCACGTCACTACATTTCACCTCTGGTGCTCATCGAATTCTTTGAATCATGATTCTATTAGATTACGATTGTTTCAGCGCACTCTTATCGGGATTGTGTCACAATGGTATATGGCGCTACCTAGGGGAACATATGGGTCTTTTAAACAGTTAGTGCTAGCCTTTCTTAACCATTTTCAACTACCCGTTCATTACGATGTTGGCCTTGAAATTTTGTCAACTTTATGCCAGGGTTTTGGCACTCATATTTCAGACCATATCCAAGAATGGCCTAGGAAAAGACGGTTAGTTAAGACTCCCATACTCCCGACATTTCTTTTAGAATGGTTTTTAAAATCTTTGCACGCTCCTATTTCAAAGGATGTTGCTACTTTCGGGGTCTTCAGCGAGGAAGAGGCCATTTTTAGAGCCCAACAATTTGATTTGATCTATGCTCAGTCTAGGATGTTATACCACCTTCTTCCCGGTGCACCACGGTCGACTCATGATCCTAGACAGGGTCCTGGGCCCCATGCTGATGGAATTGTGGGGTCCACCAATGTAAAGTACGTAGACTCAACAACGAAGTCTGCCAGAGGACCAGCTTCTTCTAGAGCTTCCAAACCCACACAATCGGCGGATGTACATTCTTTGCAGTCGTCGAAAAACCCAAATGGTCACCAAAAACCAAATGGGAATAAATGGAAAGGTTGAAATAATTGTAGAGGTGGGAAGAATAAACCCAAGGACAAGAATAATAATGGAAAATAGAACGATAATGCTGGAGAGGGAACGAAAGAAAAGCGTAAGGTTAAGTTTCCTTGTAAACTTTGTACAGATAATCACCTTACACACTTATGCCCCAAACTTGTTGAGGCTGCGAGGCTTTTAAATCTTCCGTTTGTTGTGCTAATGAATCCTTTTACTCACAACCAACACTTAGCCTTGAGTTCTTCAAACGTCGAAAATACGTCTGGTGGGAGTGAAAACCCACTATCGCAAGATGGCGACAGTGTTTGTATCAATATGGTCGACGCAAAAATCGATATAGCCACTCTCTCTCGAGATTACTATTCTTCAAAAGATAGTACCATCCTAGAAGCTCCTCCTCCACCCCCGGAGATAAATTTACAGATTGAGAAACCAGAGCCACCACCTCGTATTCTGAAAGGAGTATTCAAGCATTATACCCATAACCCTAATTCTAAAGCCGCCCAGAACTACTCTATTGTTGAGGATTTGGGCCAAACACCTTGTGCGATGTCTTCTTTGGAGGTACTCCAGACGTGTCCATCATAGAGGAATGCCTTAATCTCTGCCTTAGGAGATCGAGAACCTAGTGGCTCGAAGATCATCAAGTTCGATGTCAAAAATGTGAAGCCTCGCTTACCCTACCATGTGGCTTTCCAAATCCACATGGAGTATTCTAAATATACCATCAAACAAGCAGTCATTGATGAAGGTGTTGCCACTTAAGTGATGTCCCTAGCTTGTTGGAAAGCTATCGGTTCTCCAACCCTTTCAAAGTCTTTGACCATGTTGATCGCATTCGACGATCATTCCTTCCGCCCTCATGGTATTACCCCCACCTTTCTGGTCCAGTTAGGTGGGAAGACAGTAGAATTGGAAGTAGAGGTAGTTGATGCACCTCTCAATTATAACCTGTTACTAGGTCGCAATTGGACTTATGCTATAGTCATCGTCATATCGTTTGTTTTCCACGCACTTTGTTTTCCTCATCAAGGGGCGATTGTGACGATCGACCAATTATCCTTTGCGTACTCTAGCCTGAACGCATCTGTTGGACCGTCGATCCCTCTAGTCGACAACTCTCAGCCGAAAACTAAGAATATCGGTGTCAGAATGTATTCTTCCCTCATGGGTACTTTCGAATTCTTAGCACCGATTCACCACATTTACGCCATATCCAGTACGCCCACTTTAGTAGAGAGGTCCATCCCTTTCCGCACTTCTTATTTTAGTGACACTTGGACCCTACCTTATCTGACTTCATCGATTGAAGGTCAGTCATATGCTAGCATGGCTATGCCACTATCGGCAACAGAGATTGCATATCAAGCTATCCTTGACTCTTCTTTCGATCCCGATCTTGTTCCCTTGCAGACGGT
Source organism: Picea sitchensis (assembly GCA_010110895.2). Classification (NCBI taxonomy): domain Eukaryota; kingdom Viridiplantae; phylum Streptophyta; class Pinopsida; order Pinales; family Pinaceae; genus Picea; species Picea sitchensis. The sequence continues at coordinate 46,046 of SNQJ01S0020187.1, read as the reverse complement.
CAAGGAAGATCCACTTCTCATGGACATGTGGGCCACTTCGTTATCTTGTTCACATGATTTCTTGCATGAGACTTTTCCTTCGGACGAAGCCATTCTTGAAGCCATGAATGTTTCTGAGAGACCTTGGGATGATATGCATCATTGATCTTATTTTCTCCCAAGTCTTGAAAAAATTGAGCAAGATGATTTTAGATCTACCCTGAGTGAGATAGTCGGTCATGTTGTAGTTCCACTTGATACACATGGCATTTACACCGAAGGGAATATGGTGAGTATTTATCCCACCGTCTAGATCAATATCTCTCGTACCCCTGGAAAGATTGAAAATGTAAATATAGATGCAGATTGTTTGCCAGAAGAGATTATGATCTACACCAACCTCTTCAAACAATTTCGAGACGTATTCGCTTGGTCATATGAAGAGATGCCAGGGATCGACCCCCATATTGTCAAACATGAGATTAGGACTTACCCAGATGCTAAACCCATTCAAAAACGTCTTAGAGTTGTTAATCCTAGGAAGGCCCCTGCTATTAAGGAAGAGGTAGAGAAGCTACTTAATGCCAAATTTATCTACCCATTTCCCTAGACCAAATGGGTATCCAACCCTGTTCCCATGAATAAAAAGCAAGGAACCATCCATGTGTGTATGGAATTTCACGACATGAACAAGGCCTGTCCTAAAGATAACTTCCCCACGCCTTTCATTGATCAGATTCTCGATGAGTGTGCGGGAAGAGAAACATTTTCTTTTATAGACGGATTTTTGGGCTATAACCAAATCTAGATCAAACCCAAAGACCAACATAAGATGACATTCATATGTCCTTGGGGCACGTTTTCATACCGGAAAATGCCTTTCGACCTGAAAAACGCTGGAGAAACCTTCCAACGAGCCATGAATTTCTCTTTTCATGATCTCAAAAACATAGTCAAATCTTACCTCGATGATCTTGCTGCTCACTCTTGCAAGAGAATGGATCATGCTACGCACCTTCGACTGGTTTTTGAAATATGCCGCTACTATAGAATTTGACTCAACCCTCATAAATGCATCTTTCGTGTTAGATCTGGCCATCTCTTAGGATTCTTAGTCTATGAGATAGGGATCATGGTAGATCCACTTAAGGTTGAGGCAATTATTCAGTTGCCTCCCCCGTGCACGATTAGACAACTTCAAGGTTACAAGGGAAAGCTAACTTTTTGCGTTGGTTTATTGTGAATTATGCCAATATCACTAAGGGTTTCATGCACCTATTGAAGAAAGACACCCTGTTTATTTGGGATGAGAGAGCCCAACAGTCTTTTGACGCTTTAAAGAAATCCTTGGTATCGGCCCCTCTGCTGAAATCTCCTGATTACAGTAGACATTACTTGTTTTATATCGCCGCGTTTGAAGAGACCATTGGTATGGTTCTAGTTTAGGAGTATGATGAGCTCCGTGAGCACGTCATCTACTATCTCAGTCGAAATTTAGTCGGTCCTGGATGAAATTACTCACACGTTGAAAAGCTAGCTTTGGTTGTTGTCCACGTAGCCCAACGTTTACGACACTATATGTTGCTTAGCAAAACTACTGTGGTTTCCGATGTTAATCCATTTCAATATGTCCTCACTAGACGTATCATAGGCGGAAAGTATAATAAATGGTTGTCATCCTACAAGAATTTGATCTCGACTTTGCTTCAGCCAGTCCAAGAAATCACTAGTTTTTGCAAAGTTAATATTCGATTTCCCACGATTAAATGAAGATGTTATTCATGTCGATTCATTCGCAGATGAACACATTTTCCTTGTCTCATCGTCCAACCCCTGGTATGGAGATATTGTTTTATATCTTCAAGCCTTGAAGTTCGCTTAACATCTCTTGCGAGATGATCGACGACGTGTTAGATACCAAGCCAAAAAGTATACAATTGTCATCGACACTTTGTATCGTCGAGGAATAGATAGCATCTTACGTATTTTCTTAACTCATGAAGAAGCTGAGTTAGTCCTTAATGATTGCCACAAAGGGGCTTGTGGCAGTCATCTATCCAAGCTTGCGACAACCCAAAAAATCTTGCAAGTCGGTTACTCTTGGCTCACCATATTTAAATATTGTATTGAAGCAGTTAAGAAGTGTCACCCCTGCCAAGTGTTCACTCGAAAAATGCACTCGCACCAACCCCTCTCCACCCAGTCATTACCGTCGATCCCTTCACTAAGTGGGAAGTAGATTTTGTTGATTTCAATCCAACTTCGATTGGGGGGAATCGACACATTATCATGGCTATCGACTACTTCACCAAGTGGGCCGAAGCCATGCCTACCATGAAATCCGATGGGAAGACTGCAACTTTTTTCGTATTCAACCAAATTATCACCTGGTTCGGTATCCCGAGTGAGATTTTCACTGATCATGGCAGTCATTTTCAAAATGAAATGATGATAGAACTAGCATCTAAGCTGGGGTTTAAACATGATCACTTTTCTCCTTATTACCCCGAGGAAAATGGGCAAGTAGAGGTTGTCAATAAGTCTCTCAAGACCATTTTGCAAAAAATTGTCAGTCAGAGCAATTCCAACTGGCACATCATGTTATATCCCGCACTTTGGGCATACTGAACCTCGGTTAAGACTGCCACCGGTTTTCCTCCTTTTAAGTTAGTAAACGGTGTGGAGTCGATACTTCTCGTTGAATGTGAAATCCCTTCTCTCAAATTGGTAGTTGAGATCCTACCTAACACTTCAGATTTAGAGCAATGCCTTGTACACCTAGAGAGTCTTGATGAGCAACATCGAGACGCCTTTACGGATATCGAGGCAAACAAGAAACATGTCAAGGTTCAGTACGATAAGTTTTTCTATCCCCGGTTGTATTCTAAGGGTGACTTGGTCCTCTTGTATGACCAAGACAAACAACCACTAGGGGAAGGAAAGCTTAAACCCATGTGGCACAGTCCTTATATCGTGCGACGTGTTCTAGAAAAAGGAGCCTACGAGTTGGAATATTATGAAGGGAATAAATTGGTTGAGCCCAGAAATGGGCTCTACTTAAAAAAGTATTATGCTTGAGCCCTGGACTTGGGCGAAACCCTTTGTATACTAGTGTAAATTTAGTGTATATACACCTTTTCCCCTTTTTTGTCTTTGGCTTGCTTATCGAGTTTTCCCTTTTGTTGGAAGATGTCAGCGGAATCTTTGGTCTACATAGGATTCGCAGACGGAGCTAGGCATCATACATGGAAATCAACTTTCACCGCTTGGGTGATTTACTCATCCGAGGGTCTGCTGGTGTCTTCAAGTGGCGTATGCCTAGGTCCATCCATGAATAATGTGTCCGAATATATCGTCGTTATAGAATTATTGTACGATGTTATCTCACATGGTATTCTCTCTATAGAGGTGCACCTAGATTATCAGTTAGTTGTACGTCAGTTGAACCGTCGTTACCATGTGCGTGATCTGATGTTACTCCGTCAATTCCTATGGGTACGTCTTTTAGAACAACAATTTGATTTTATTACATATTTTCACATTCCTAGAAGTTCTAATCATGTATCTGATGCCTACGCTAATTATGTTTTGGATTGGCATTTGTCACATTAATAAAGCAAAGAATACCATTAAATCAATGTACACATTGTAAGATATAAGTACAGTCGAAGATCCCTCTTTTTATATTTCCAAAAAATATGGTGTTTTAGATTAAAAAATTGGGGCTAAAACCCTCAAAAATACATATACAGTCGATATACATCTATGCCTGTGGCGCCATATCAGTCTCGTGATAGAAAACCACGGCATTGGCGAGACGTCGGAAGAGTCATACCCATGCTCTAGGTACACCGACATCCTACCTCTACATGGCTTCAGGTAGATCCTCCACCTGAACCATAGGAATCCTCTGTGTTAAACGTGACAGGTTTCCCTGCACGTTCTGAAGGCCTCTCTCCACCTCTCCTCCCACTGCCTCATCTTCCCGGTGCCTCTGCCTGTGTCGTAGGAATCCCTCTGGCCGTTGCAGACCTACGTCTGCAACCACACAAGTATCGAGTTAATATTTAAAAACACCATCCAAAAAATATTTTTTTTATTTTAAAATACAAAAATACAAAAAATGAAATATATAAAAAAACATTGTTTACCTATGGCGCCATAGGAAGCTCCTGGTGGAAGCGGCATATCAAGATCACCTCTAAAATCAATTCCTGCATAGGGATAGTCGTCCAGAGCTATGATTTGTCTCCCCCACCAGAAAAAAAAAATCATTGTTGTAGGGTGTCACCACCCTACCTCCCCCCTACCATCTCGTGACCTCAACCCATCGCGCCATAGATGGATCACGTGGCCCTCTAGGAATGATATCCACTCTAGGTCCTAGTCTTGGGATCCGCTTGAAAAAGAAGCTACAAAGGATAGAGGCAAACTCAAAGTTTCTCTTTGCCCCCTTCTTTCACTTTGTCAGCTGACCTTTCATGTTGGTCAGTAGTGAGGTACACCAATTATACACGGTAGGTATCGCACACTCCAGTGCGTAAAACATAAGTGTTCTTGGTGCTTGATGCAGCAAGGTCGACCCTATGATCCTGGTAAGCATGAGCACAATAATCTTCAGGCTGAGGTTACCTATAGCCCGGATAGGGATTTGACTTCCCACCATGGAAGTCCCTGCAACACAGTGGGCCTCGATGTATTCTTCAACCTTCATCCCACTTCCATCCCCGTGTGACTTAAGGTCCATGGCCTATTCTCGGCGTGAAAGTCCCGTCAAGAAGTAGATGTCCTCTACTTTGATCCTTAATGGTTTCCCATCAAGGATAAAGCTCTCGCTATCTAGATCCCAATAGCCCACCAGCATTTCCAATAACATCACCTGGGCCCTCATTCCTTTGAGAGCCCAAAACTTGTCTAGACCACATATTTTTAATGCCTCTTGAGCCACCAGATCCTTTTCCACTGCTACATCTACCTCCTCATACTATCTCTCCCTCCACTCCAACACCATCCTACAAAAACCAAATAAATTTTTGAGTTAAAAACTTATTTTTTGCCATTTTTCGCACATATACGCGGTTTATCCAAGAACAGTCGCGGGTAGAGCCTGATATACGCCCCCTGTAGTTCACACATGGGCGTATATTTGGTCGTATACACGACATATTAGTAGAAACCCACGTATACCGAAAAACACAATTTGCACCCTTAAAAAATAAAATAATGGAGCCCAATTCAAAATTGTAAACCATTGAATTTGAAGAGGATGGGATGAAGAGTTACCTAGACCAGACGGCTTGCGATTTCGTTGCCTATTGCTCCCGCGATCACCATTTGAATTCCAAAGGTATGTTAGTCCAAATTGCACTATTTTGGGTGAAAATGAAAATGACATAGTAAATTGTGATTTTATTACTATTTATAAAACATTTTTACCCATTTGATATAGTTTTATGCCATTATTTTGTCTAATGGACTAATTCAAAAGTGGTTTTAAGTTGGTTTTTGTAGTTTTGACTCAATTTTCTTACATATTTCAACATCATGGTTGGTCGTTCGTATCCTCAGGCAAGTATATTCATAACCTAGAATATAGGATAGGTATTCACTACATCGTGCAGTTTTGCATTATCCTCCAATTACCACTTTTTACGCCTCTGGTACAAACCCATTTGTTCTGATGCATTAACCTCCATCTGCTATCATAGCATCGTTAATAAATGGTAGATACTTACCAAACATGGGTACCCTAGTTAGAACCTCTTTGTCATTTGGGGCCCATGCCGAGATTTTTTCCTTAAGACCAGGAGTCCATTAGAATTTGATACATGACTTTACAATAAGCCTCATTTCTCATTCATGCACACGTGGCCTTATTACCCACGGACTCCCAAAAACACGAGTCTTAGTTAAGCTCTTTTCCGACTCGTTACTAAAAATTGAAAAGATCGTCGAGTGATTTGTCCCTTTCACACTCGTTAAAATTGGATTTGAAAGATCATGAGTCTTATTTAAGCTCTTTTCCGACTCGCTATCAAAAATGGAAAAGATCACCGAATGAACTTGTCTTCTTCACACTAGTAAATTGGATTTGAAAAGACGTCTATTTGGCACAAGTTTACCCCTTTTCACACCAAGTATACTAAAAGATATAAAAAAGGACATTTTTTGGCGTTAAATTGTGATTGCATCTCATGCCCTTACTTGCAGTATTGAGCTTTTAGCCGGTTTTCGCTTTGCATTATAAACCATGGCCCAAGGAGTTTGCATCCTCAACCAAGCAGAGCCTTGTTTATATCCTTCACAATTTGACACCCTATACCCTGGAGGGAACATCAACCTAAGTGTCCATCTCTCACATGCATTTCCTTGCATTGAGCATAGGTACATTCCACTGCTGGAACTAGTTTTGCTTACTTGGGACACTCGTAACCTCCTCTGTATCATAGCATTCACTTGTTATGAAAAAACAAAAAAGGATGGGTGGGAAGGGAGTACTATATTGTAATTGGCAGTAGTCGTGTCGCCTTTGAACATAGCACAAAGTTATTGAGTCTTTGCGTCATCATAATTTTGGGTTTAGCATGGCCTTAGGAAGCTGATATCATTACAAAAGTTTCTCTACCGACTGGTTAATCTTCCAACCACTATAGAGAACATTACGGATGCCTCCTACATATAATTGTCGAATCATTAAGTCTATGCTGCCAGAGTCCACCGTATGTCTCATGCTCTTGTTCAGAGGAAGTCTCTCAACCTCTGTCGGCCACTCCTCAAAAATATTGACTTCGTATGTCGGTCATACCCTTAGTTTGTCTCAGAATCACATGATACTTTGGTCTTATGATGCACCTTGGCCCTACTTTCATCATTGGTAGGTCACCTTGAACCCAACAATCGACATTTCATCATGGGTTGTTGATTGGGTGGTTTCTCTTGTGTTCGACGGTAAGACATCTATTCACACTTTGGGATTCATGTAGTGTCTTGGATGCCATTAGCCTTATTGGTGGTTTCCTCGCCTTTGTCAACATTTTTCATCACTGGCTTATATTCAGAGGGTCTTTTTCATGTACCACTTTCATTTGGCACACGCGAAAGATTCACATGGTCATTGGTTCATGAACATGTTCTTCGTTTGATCTCCACCAAATCATGAAGCTCCTGCTTTGTTCCTCGTGTTGATTGATGAGAGATGCCTTAATGCTCTCCTTTTCAGCGGGTCTCTTTCCATCGACTTCATTTCATGTATTCTAGATATGAGACTTAGAGTTTTATGAGTATCTTGATGTTTGCAGTCATTAGTGGCAGGCTCTCTCGCCATTGACAGATGGGAATACATCAATGTCTCCTGATCAATGGATCTCTCAAATGTTCGACACCAACTCCTTTATTCACATTTGTAGAGATGTACTCGATGCCTTGATACCTACTTTTATCATTGGTAGGTTTTCTCGTGTTTGTTAATGGTATACCTCAATGACCGGTAATCAAATGATGTCTCATCGTGTTTGACCTCAACTCATTTATTCACAGGATGTAGACTTGCACCATTGGCGGATTGTATTGAAGAATTGAAGACATCACTTTGTATACATAACTTTCCTGATTTGTTTCTTCCATTTCATCGGACCAATACCTATTTGACTTCAACGATCATGGGAGATTAGATTGTACCCCGTGGTATAGAGATATCTTCAGATTGATTTTGAGACTAGTTTCACTGGGCCTTGTTCATGACTATGACAACTATTGGCATGTAACCGCATTTATATTTGCCTACTCATGGCCATGAACACTTGTTGGTATATTTTCCACATGGATCTGCATTGTATTTTTGGCAGCCATGTATGCAAAGTCAGTACATAATGTAATGAGCAATTGAGTTCATCCAACTAGTTCTCTATCACTCCACTTATGGGTTATTTATAATGTATTTCGGCCATCACAGATACTCCTCTAATCTCACACATTAGGGGGCATATGTTATAGCAAGATTTGCCTCACCATTTCTATCATGCACATAGGGCCTTTTTCCATTTCCCTATGCAGACTTATCAACCCCCGTTTTGATAAACCTAGAGCCAAAATTATATATTTTTCCACATATATGCTTCCTAACTTCTTTACAAGATGCGTATACGCTTGTTGCTCCACTACAACTCGTATATCTCGAGATTTGTGCTAGAAAATACAAAATGAGGTCTGGTTTCCATGTCACGACAAATGATCTCTGATCTTTGTCCTTCCATATACTGGAAACGTTCTGACTTGGCCCTTCTGTTTCATTCTAGAGGCTAGAAGAGCACAATTTCGAGCTATGGAAAAAGGGGGAGAAAACATTCAACTTTGAGAGAAAAGTTACTCTGGATAAATTACTTCATATTGAGTCTACATCCCTTTGTCCCTCAAGTTTGAACACAGTGTTCATCCCCCAAGATCTTCCCTTATTGTCAAGAGGACCTCATTATCTCTTTTCTATGAGCTTGCCTTTGGTGGAGGATTAAAGTGGTGGAGACCTAGTTGGAAGGAACTTGGTTTCTTGGTTTCGAACCATGGAAGTCTGTAATGTTGATACGTCTGTTGATCAATTAGTAATAGAAATACTCATTTCCCATCCTATCGATATCTTGCAAATATATGATTATTATCCATGGGCATGTTTGTAATGTTTATTAATGGATTGTTCTATTTGATGTGCTAACTCATTTTATATACTGTCATTATATACTTGCATCGCTTGTTTGTTGAGAACTTCTTACAGGTGTAAAGCTTTGGGTCAAAGTGCTCAAGAGTGGAACAACATCAAACGATTGGATCGAGGTAGGCTTATTCCTCGTATTGCACATTAGCTTATATAGCACATGTTGGAATTGAGTTGATTTATGCAGTCATGCCTATCTATTGTGGTTTACCCTTGGCCATAGAGAGGTTTTCCCTTGTAACAATCTACAATGAAAAATATTTTATGGATTGTTTACACAAATTACAATAATCGTGTCTTCTCATTTTCATAAATAATGAAGCAACAAATTAGAATTCAAATTCAATAGAAGAACACTATGAATAATAAATACTCCTAACTCGATTCAAAGACACCACATATTATTCAATGTTGGTTCCAATTCTGATATGGATTGGAAATAAGAGCCTAGAAGAGATACTCATTTTAATTCCAACTCTATAATGGAAAGGAAATGAAACAATATACTTATTTATAAGCATAATAAGATATCACACATAAATAATGGAACTCTTATTTACTTCCATCCATTTTCATTCCATTTATATGTATAAAAGAAAAACAATAAGCTTATTTATATGACTATAAAATCGCTATATGAATTTAATGATCCAATTAGTTAACCCATATTTTCAAACTTTAAATAACCTTATATTTTCCATGTGTTTTTATAGAACTTCCTTATATCTATCCATTTCTCCTGTCTCTACTTTTAATTTATTTTATAAATTACATCAATATTAGAGAATTGTTCATCATTTTTCATGATAATCATAGAGAATTGTTCATCATTTCTCGTCATAATCATACAGAGAAAGAGAATATCTTAATTGTGGATTCAATTGAGATTGTTGATTCATAACTTGTGGTAGATGACATATTCAATGCATTGCACATCGTTATATCTATTGTAGCTCCATATATTCCACTTAGCTTTAGTTTAAATAATTACTTAATTCCTTCACCATCTCTCATCTAGAAGAAGCTTTCATGTTTCACTAGTTGCAAGTTGGAGATAATTGTTGGCATGTTTTACAAGAAGAGTGTGCTTGTCATTGAGGTCAAGAACAATAACGACAATGGAAAACAGGAAAGAAGTGATGAGGGTTCGAATATTCAGACTTCGAAGGATATGCAAGGAGTGCACAAATACACAATTCAACTAAGTTTCGAAGTGACTCTTTAAAAAGTCGAGAGAGAAGTAGATGAGAAAGCTCAGAAGAGATAGCACCTTACAGAAGTTCAGACGAGGTCCAAGAGACAGACTCACAGGAGGAGAAAATGTTGAGACTCGTGAACACTTAGAAAACCTTCTAAGTCGGAGAGATCAAAAGCTCAGGAGGAAGAGCAACAGTGGTCGTTGGATCAACGATCCAAAGGACCAACATGTTAAGAACCAAATAACTGAATACAAAATATCACAATAGATCCCAAGATATATGAATACAATCACCACACAAGATATATGAAACAATATAGCAAACCCTAAGGGTAGGGCAACACCATACAATGGATCCTATTATGGAAGAGATCCTCTCATGTTCATTTGCCTCTTCAAGGGGGCATCCTCTTATTGAGCTACAACTCACAATACAATAATTCTCTTCATGTCTCATTACATTACTTGAACCCCTTTATACAGTGCTACCATCACCTAAGAACATTCTAGAGGTAGAACCTTCTAAGAAGTCCTCTTACATTTATTATATCTAACTACCCATTTATTATATCTAACTACCATAGTGGGCCTTATTTAATAATATAACTACCATAGTGGGTCTTTTATTTAGCAATATAGTGGGACCTAGTTCACCTTACATTGAATGGCCTCTACTCATTATCACTATGGTGCTCTCAGTCCCCCACTCACCTCTAACTACCTGCCATCCCATCCCTGCTTTACTGTCCCCACCATGTCCATATGTACCAGTGGTCCCATGGATAAGTGTGGACCATAGTGCTTGAAGTAGACTAGAGAACCAGGGTCCCATTGAGAAATGGAATCCACCATGATGAAGTAGTCCAACCTCCATTGTAAACTGAGGTCCTGCGGTCCAATTTCTCATGTGAACCCTACATGGAAGATATTGGCACCCAAAAACCAACTGAAAATGATGTTCTAATATCGACACTCCAACATGTGGATCCAAATAAGAATATCCATCCACATAGTGAGAGATGATCAAAGATGAATCCTCGAAGGAACAATACATTAGAATATGTAAGCCGATGTCAGGGTAACTAGCTCCCCGATAGGGACATTGATGTTCTCTACAGAAGGTGGAGTAGAGTCATCAAATAAAATATGGAAGTGGTTGTCATCCTAGAAATGACAACTATCCATATACCAATCATCGCAATTGGCCTCAAAATCATACCAAGCATATATTTCTTGATTATATTCATCCCCGAGGTCCTCCATAAGAAATCTCTCTTTCATGTTATCCAATGAATCTTGAATACCACGAGAGCTATCATTGAGACCATCTACAAAGACATCCAATGTGTCAAACAATTGGGCTTTGAATGTTTTAGTAATCTGTAGAATTTCTTCGAGGGTTTGAGAAGAAATATCCATCTGATCACCCTATGAACTCTTCGGTTTCACATCCATCATGAAAAATCCCAAAAAATAGAACAATAAATTACTGCAGAAAATCGCGGCGTTTTCCAGAAAACTCCAGAAAAATTGTTGAATTTAAAATGCTCATAACTTCACTTCCCAGACTCCATTTCAATTGATTTTGTTTTTGAAATTGGGTGAAATTGTGAGAGGAACTCATATATGTAACTTGTTTGGGAAAATTCGACATCCAGATACTAAATAAATAAATCACATCGCCGTCCACGGAAAAAACCCTGAAAAATTGCAAATTTTAAAACTTCAATATCCTGACTTCCCGGACTCTGTTTCAGACGATTTGTTTTTTCAACGTGGGTGTTTTTCTGAGAGAAAATCAGATATACAACCTGTTTTTGAAAATTTTCCACAGAAAAAATACCAAAAATTTCTAGAATGTCGCAGCCCTCTTTTTCCTTCTCCGAAAAAAAATCTGCAAAAATAAAAAATATTTTCCCACAATCTCTGCCAAGGAAAGTGCTCTGATACCACTTTTTAAGAAACAAATATCTGAATACAAAATATCACAATAGATCCAAAGATATATTAATACAATCACCACACAATATATATGAAACAATATAGAAAATCCTAAGGGTAGGGCAACACCATACAATGGATCCTATTACAGAAGGGATCTTCTCCTGTTTTCTTGCCTCTTCGAGGGGGCATCCTCCTATTGAGATACAACTCACAATACAATAATTATCTTCATGTCTCATTACATTTATTGAACCCCTTTATATAGTGCTACCATCACCTAAGAACATTCTAGAGGTAGAACCTTCTAAGAACTCATCTTACATTTATTATATCTAACTACCCATTTATTATATCTAACTACCATAGTGGGTCTTATTTAATAATATAGTGGACCTAGTCCACCTTGCATTGAATGGTATCCACTATTATCACTATGGGCCCTCTGGACCCCCCCACTACCTCTCTAGATACCTTAAACAACAATCATCAGATTGATTTAAGTGGAAGGACAGGATAAGCAAAGGATGAAATCTGAGATCTCGATCACCCGAATTTTCGCCAGCCGTCAGATCGAAATAAATGGAAGGATAGGATAAGAAAAGATGGAGATTCGTTGAATTTAATCCAAGGCAAATATGCATCACAGAAAGATCGAGTTGTAGATCTAAGATCTTGATCAATGAACAATATTCGTTTCAGGTCTAAATATGTGAGGAGGTTATGCTCAAGAGAATTCACTTCGAGATTTTTAGTTTGAGATTTGAAATCCTCGAAGTCTGGAGAGCTAGAGAGCCAGAGTAAACGTTAGTCATTAGATCATTTTAAAGTGGAAGGACATGATAATATAGAAAAGAAGCATCGAAGAAATATCGAGCTGTCAATCTAAGAACATGATGAAAAACAACATTTAGTTTGGGTCTAAAAGTTGTAAGGAGGTTATTATTCGGGGATTCTCACTTCAGAAGAATTAGCGACTTGAAAAGTTGAAATACCCAAAGTCCTGAAGGCCGAAGTCCCGAAGTGAATGAGGATCCATGTCAGCAAGACTACGTTAGCAAGGACACGTGGCTCAATCAGACAATGACAAGTGTCAAGTTGATTCAACATTTCAGGTACGTGCAAATCACAAATCCGAGTGACACATGGAATCTACTAGGCTCATGACACGTCATCAAGTGACGTAAGTAAGTGACATCACTCCGAGAGTTTTTATTCGGGAGATTTAGCACCAGAACTTGCCTAAAGATTTGAATTCCTAAAGTGGTTTGGGGCCTTCCATCGTCGAGGAGGATAGGTGGCGTGAGATCCACACATTCAGAAGTTTGTGGATGGGGAGAACATGAAAATTTCCAAAGACAAATCTCGACCATTGATCTTCAAGGGGAGTATGTGTCAGATGATCTGATATTTCAGAGAAATCTCACTTCAAGGATTTCCAATTGAGACTTGAGAATTCTGAAGTCCGGAGATGCGAAAGGATCGTGACCATTGATCCAAAAGGGACACGCGTCAGTGTATTGTTTTCTCCGGGAAAAAGAAAAGAAAGTTTGAAAGGTTGGAAAGTTGGGATTTCTAAACCCTGAATACCCGAAGGGATTGTGATTGTTGATTCACGAAGACCATGCGTAGTTAGAGCATGGACTCCAGGTGAAATTCTCTAGGAGCAAGCGAAGTTTGAGAATCGAGGTTCTTGAAGCCCGAAAGGTGAAATAGATCTCGTCTGTTGGTTTGGAGGGCCACATGTCACTTGGTCGTTGAGAATAAGGATCACACGTGGACGGAGGAAAGAAGGCAGTAAAAGACAATAGATCGGAGCAGTTGATCGATGGAATCTGTTAGAGACCGCGAGATCAATGATCACGCCTGATTGCAGGATCAAAAGTTGCTCATAAGTTAATTTTCTAAAGGCAGGACGCAATTGAAACCACGCTATTGAAGAAGGGGTATGTGGCAGCTGGAGGTAGATTGTGGGGAGAAGATAAGTTAATCCCAAACCACTGTTGGATGCACCCTCAATCATTCTCTTATGTAAGGACCTAGCCCGAGGTCAGAAGCGACAGAGGGCTAATGAGAAGAGAGCTCACGCCCAGAATCACGTGGTCATGTGAAGTTAATCACCGAAGGTCATATCGAAAAATTGGGAGCTAGTGCTCACTAGACCAAGAACGCGAAGAACCTTTTGAATAGGCATATGGTCACCACTAGAGGTCACATGAAGGAAGGGACTTAGAAGCCAAAGGCGCCAAAAAATGACTCGCTATAACTGCTAGAGAAGATGAAAAATTTCGACTGACAAAGAAGCAAAAGATTCTCAGGATAAATGCCAGAGAAGCCAAAGAACCTTGAATAATGACCAGAGAAGATGAAGAGTTTGAATGATGATCGATCAGAGGAATCAACATGAGAAAGACATGCATAATAGATAACAAGGTGTGATTCTTCTATAGTGATGCATGTGGGTAGGAGGAGATGTAGTGTAGTACCTGAAGTGGAGATCAAAGGCACAGTGTATAGAATGTAGAGGCAGCACAAAGAATAAAATATAGAAGATAAGATGAACATAATTGATGTTTTGAGCGCAGGAGGAAAAAGAAGAAAGGATAGAAGAAGAAATATGCAGAAGCGGAACATAGGATAGAAGCTGAAGAAGGCAGAGGAGACATAGAACTATAATAGACCATATCAGAGACAGAGCAAGTAAGTAAAAGTTTTGAAATATTCAATCAGGGTGGTAGGGTGGTGCTAGGGAGGATTGTAGTCCTCTAAATTCTAGTTGGTGCTAGAAGATATTTTGGGAGTTGGTGATAGAGAAACCTGGGAGTTGGTGATTCCATCTATTTCGTGCTAGAGAAACCTAGGAGTTGGTGCTTCCATCTAGTTGGTGCTAGAGAAACCTGGGAGTTGGTGCTTCCATCCAGTTGGTGCTAGAGAAATCTGAGAGTTGGTGCTCTCTGCAAGTTGTATCTTGCTATCAAAGGTTGTAGCCTGATATTTGAGTTGGAGCTCAAAGACTATGATGTACATGAAAGTTGGATATTGATTAACATCCTAAGAAGAAGAGGTTTTCACCCTTTATGGGTTTCCTCATGAAAAAAAAAGTCTCTGTGTATTCTATGTGATTGATCAAATATTGTATATCTGTGCATGTTAAGTTATCAGCAACACATTAAATAATAGTCTAGAAAGAATCAGAAAATAACAGGAAAAGTTTCAAGCTAATATATATAACTGATTCACCCCCCCCCTCTCAGTTATATTTCCAACAATTGGTATCAGATTCGATGCCTTTAATCAAAGGTAGATCCATAATCTTGAACATGACTAGTCATGAAGGAAGTTCAACTAATAGAGTCCCTCTATTTGATAGAATAAACTTTGCCTTCTGGAAAATAAGGATGAGAACATATTTAATGTCTTTGGGTGTTGATGTTTGGGATTTCGTTGAAACTGGATATGTGAAGCCTGTAGTCTTGGCCTCAAAAGATGATAAGTTGGAGTTTAGCTTTAATGCAAAAGAAATGAATGCCATCCTCAATGGACTTGTAGAAGTTGTGGTTAATATGAAAGGAGAACTAATCAATGCCTTAGAAGAAATTGACAGACTCAGACTTAAGAAGAGAAAACAAAAATAGTTGTTGATGAAGTTTGAAAAGATTGGTATAGAACCAAATGAAGATTTTGCTTTGTTAAAAGTAGAATTAGAAGAAGCAAAGAAAATAGAAGATATTCTAAAACAACAATTAGCAGAGAATAAGGTGAGATGTAAAGCTTTGGAAGAAGAAGTAGTAAAAACTAGAAAAGAGTTGGAGAAGTTTCAAGCCTTGTATCACCAAAATTTGTCAAGTATCAAAGCCTCAGAAGAACTCAATAGCATCCTAAGTAAACAAAGATCTCCATTGATGATAACATGTTTGGGTTATGAAGAGGGATCAAGTAATGGTCAAACAAGCAACAAAGAATCCATCAAGTTTGTCAAATCTACAACCATTGACAACAACAAGCCTGCAGAAAGAAAGGAAGATAATCGACCGCCAAGGAGGAGTGAAGGAAAATCTACCAGAATTGAATCTGTAGAAAAAATAAATAATACACCCTCTGCTCAAGGAAATCATCAACATGGAAGAAATCCACTTGCTCAAAGAAGACAACCATTTTCCAGGTACAAAGATTTTTTTTATGGATATTGTTTTTACTGCTCTCACATTGGCCACAAAGTTGTAAATTGTTCTTTAAGATTTAGACATGAGAAATAAAGACAACCAAGGAACAAATATATGCCACAACAAAGAATGAGAAAACCAAGTAACAAACAACCACATACTGCAAATCATGTGATGGTTGGGAAAAATATGCAGATTAAGCATAATAATCATTATGATCCTTTATTCAATGAACCAAAATGTTACATCTTCCATAATTATGGACATAAAGCTACAGACTGTCTCTTAAAGAACTATAAGTCAGATTCAAATCACAGAGATGAAAACATCAAGGTTTGGAAGAAGAAATAAGATGACAAGTGTGGATTAGTGATGTTAGATCAAAGACAAAAGAACCCCTGGTATATTGATAGCGGATGCTCCAGGCATATGACAGGTGACAAAAGTAATTTCTTATCACTCAAAGAAAGTAAATCAGGAAATGCAACTTTTGGAAATGATGCTCCAGGAAATATCAGAGGTAAAGGTCTAGTAAGCTTAAGTAATGGAAGAGGCAAAGCTCAAGATGTACTATTTTTTTATGGATTAAAACATAATCTTCTTAGTGTCAATCAGGTGTGTGACAAAGGATGTGAAGTCACTTTCACTGCCAAGGATTTCAAAATAAAAGCAGTGAACACAAGAGAGATGATTGCAAAAGGGGTTAGAACTGAAAACAATGTCTATGTTCTGAAGGAAGATAAGGAGGAATGTCATTTAAGAAAATTTGATGGTAGGGCTGATGAAGGTATCTTCTTAGGATATGCAACGAACAGTAAAGGACACAGATGCTTCAAAAAAGAATGCATAAATTAGTAGACTGTATTGATGTTCAAATTGATGAAGAAGCTCCAGTAAAAGATCAACATAGAATAAGCACCAAGTCAAATGAAGAATATGATGAGAATAATGAAGATGAAGAACAACATCTCATCCAAACATAATGCATGATGTTGGAATGGTAGGAAGGTATCAGGCTGCACCTAAACATAGTCATTTGTTAGCTGTCAAAAGAATATTCAGATACTTGAAAGGAACTATGAACTATGGCCTATTGATCCATAATCGGATCCAGAAGCCTAACAGGGCTTAAAAATGCTCAAAAATGAAAGTTCTCGGAATGTGATGAAACCAATGCCATTGTGTCTGTCTCATCTTCCTGATTCCGACGGTATATTTACTTTGTCAAACGGGCTCCGTATGAACAAAATATCGCGTTCTGTCTGAAAAGGCAAACAGGCAAAAAAAGGGGATGACTGTACAGTCCGTACAGTCCACGTGGCATGCTGATTGTACAGGCCGTATGGTCCATACAGATGATGTGGCAGCTCCAAAAGATGACATGTGGCATCTTTTGGAGACGACACGTGGTAGCCTCTGGTGACGACACGTGGTAGGTGACGGAGCATAGGTACAGGTAGAAAGTTGGACCAATCTAGAGGTGACATGTGTCACCACTGTAAGGGTGACACATGGCACAGATGACATCAGCAGCTGACATGGCAGGCTGACAGGGCAGACATACAGGTTAACAGGTGGCAGATGATGTGGACCATACAATGATCAACATTTGGCAAGTTTTGATTGGCGGTTGATGTGCCACGTGGCCCAGTCATGGGCTGCCACGTGGCCCAATCATGGACTGCCACGTGGCACCCTGTGGTTGGTTGTTGTGGTTATATGTAAAATTACATGGTTTTGGCGTGGGTCGAACCCACGACCTCACCTCTAGGAAAAGGACTAATAGGACCAGGCTAACCACTCGGCCCACAGGTGTGACTTAACAACCATACGGCGGTTAAATTATTTGAATTTGTTACAAGGTTTAGTCAGTGGGGGAAAGGGTCGGGGCTTAGCCCCAGCCCTCGGCACAAAACACATGACCATGTAACCACACCATGTAACCGTGAGCCAATGCACGGGAAGCTTGGGATAGGGCCTGGCCCTTGGTCCCTGGGGAGGTCCCATATGACCCGAGATCGTTACCACACGTAGCGCGCACGGGGGTTAAGTCGTAGCCACGGTCCTTTGACCATGCCCAACGACCAAGAGCTGGACAGGGGAGGGGGGGGGCAACACATGAACAGAGGAGCGCTTGGCCACATGGTCGTGCACCCATAGGACAAGGGTGCTAGCGCGAAGGGGGTTGCGCCCGATTTTATTCAAAAAAGTGGGTTTTGGATTATAGTTTGGATTTTTTTTAAGATTATATGCCTGTTATTATTGGATTTTCTCCATTTTTGGGAGATATTGGGCATTTTTGGAGCCCAAATTTTGGGAGGAAGTTGGAGATGACTAACCAACTTCAAATCTATATAAACCAGTCCTGTTTGAGGCCATGGAGGACAGTCAAGGATAGAAAAAGAGTAGAGGTATGCTAAAGGGAAGCCAAGCCAAAGCCATTTTTATGCAGGGAAGATATTGAGGAGCAGACGCTGTCGAGCCATTTCTGGAAGCTCCAGACGTCCGTTTTGCGTGCCGTTTTCTTTGCAGGGTTCTAGAGATGTGGACGAACATGACCAGATCAGTCTTGTAGCCAATTGGCACTGCAGAGATGTATTTTTGAGCTTTTTAACAGAAATAAAGAAGCCTTCCCCATAGAGACAAAGGTCGGGAGACGTAGGCAAAGTTGTGTCGAACTCCGTTATCAATCTACGTGTTATGGTTTGTTGTCTATTATTTCATTTCAAATCTGCATATGTGTATATGTCTGTCATAATTCCTCTTCTTTCCTCATTCTTTCATTAAGTTTCTCAAATGGTTAAATAACGCATGCAAAATTAAAACTCAACCATAGTCATTAAAAGATCTGATGGATCAAGTGGTATCAGAGCTAGTTGACGTTTGGATTTGAGTTTTGCATGTTAACCAGGGAAAAGCTACAGCGTGGTGAAGGAGAACTTGTTGCAGAGAATCCATT
>SNQJ01S0020187.1:6608-18787 GCA_010110895.2 Picea sitchensis | reverse complement strand
TATAAAAGAATAAAAAGACTCAAGTGTTCACTACTTCATCAAGATTCATAACACTTTATCGATAACTTAACATTCTACAGGTTCATGATCTCTATTTAAAGAGAATAGAGGGTTATTTTTTAATGATTGATTGTGAGAGAGCTTCATGTAATCTATTATTTTTGCATTAATATATTGTCTCAAGTGGTCATATTGGCTAGGTCCATGGACTCTTCACCACTTTGAGCGTTTTAACAACAAAAAACATAGGTGTATCAATCTTCGATTTATTTTTGTGATCACTTTTCTTAAGGTGTTCAACTTGTGCAAAGATACCTTGATTTTCTAACATGGTAATTGAGCTCTCTTAATTATTATGTCATGTCGTTGATCTAGACCCAATTGTGGCATTTTTCATGTTCTTGTTGTTTCTCTTTGTGTGCAGGAACCTTTCAAAATCCATGCATAAAATCTACAAACCCGTGAGGGTTGAGGTTCTTTATGACTAAGAAGGTTGCATTGTTGATTGTTTTAAAGACCAAAGTTAATCTTGTGCACTTGTGGCATTGTTGTATCTAATTCTTTTGGGAACTGGTTGCATTGATTATTTATAAAGGCCCAAGACACCTTGAAATCCCTAATTGCAAACTGGTTTGAGCTCCTAATCACTACAATTCAAGTGGTTAAACTTCTCTTTTGTTTCACCTTGGCATCTACCTCATAGCCCAACTCTCGGGAGTCCAATTGGTAACAAATTGTTCCACTTGTGTTACGTACCACATGCATCTCCCTTGCACTTAAATTTCATACACCATGCACTCTTGCAAATTATCGGTGTTATTGCATCACATGACTCTTGGGAATCAACAATAATACCAAAGGTGGAGGTTAGATTGTAAGGTTGGTCCATATTTTCAAAAGTAAAAAAAATAAAAAAATGAGTTAAAACCACTCACTTTAGTTCATACCTTGAATTATTTTTTAAGTAAAAGGTGGTCTAAAATTTTGTTGAAAGGGGCTCATATAATATATTTGTTTTCTAAATTGTGCCTAAATGGACCAACCATAGTGCCACCTTAGTGACATGTAGATCGAGATAGTGCCACATTCATTACATAAAAATCGAGGGAACAACATCACCTTGCATGAAAATCGAGGCAACCACCTCTCATTGCATGAAAATTGAGGTGCCACCTCACATCATAATGTCAAGAAAACTTTCTACCATGTCAACCATCTAGTCATCTCCCACATAACACTCTCATAGTCAGGCTTGAAATTTCAAATCTCTCTCGTTTGTCAAGTGAAAATTTGATGATGGTCATTCATTTTTCATGCCCATGATTTTAAGTTTTACGTAGATTCATGAGTGTCAAATTTTATGAAAATACCTGAGTTTCACTAAGAAAGTAGGTGGCAAGAAAGCACATCCACCTACTTTCCTAAAGGTATAGTTTCAAAATGGAGGAAGAGAATTTTTGTGTGCAAAGGAAGGATGGACCCATACTTTTCTCCAATATATGGGTTAGATGTGATCCAACTGGATATTCAATTAACCATTAACATTGACTGGGAGTGTAGGACTAGTTAAATTATGTTTACTATTATATTTACCCATCAAACAAATCCATGTCCAACACCTCTCACTCCCCAGCCTAGGTAGGTTACACACTATATTTATAGCAAACTAAGCCCTAGATTTTATGAAGGTTACGCTATCGAGTGGAATGTCGATTTGACGGGTTCATATTTTTGATGTCGGTAAGTGTGACGTGTGGATTATGTATCCACATGTCAAATACATCTAAAAACAAAAAAAATATCTTATGAGACATCAAATTCTAGGCCTGCTTGTAGCCTTCTTTTGGAGGACCCCCCACCTCCCAACATTGACAATTTGAAAAATGCATGTGATTTTCAAACATGCATAATTATGTCGTTCATAGTTTGTTTGTTCTGCAATTTTTTCATGTTATATTCACCATGTGGTCCATTTTTGCAAATTGTATAGTATTCAACTTTATCTAACTTTATCTAATGGAGTTTTTATAAAATATTCTCTTGTAATCCTTTTTTAAACTTTCATGCGGCATAACCTCCAAATTTGGGCACCATTTTTTTTTTGTTTTAAATTTTTTTATTTCTTTCTATTTTAACTATTAATTTTTGTTTTTAAAGTCCTATTTGTTTCATATTGTAATATGGCCAATCCAAGTAATATTCTACTTACTAGTTTAACCATTTCTCAAGGAAATCTCATATCGAGGATTTACTTAGAAGTAAGGGACTTTATTGGATTACCTTGGGAATAGAACTTTCCCTCACTGGTGCATCAAAGAAATCCAAATGGAATAATAAAAATGATTCAACACTGGAATTGATAGGGATGTCAATATATAGGGAGTTACAATTTCACTTGCAAGGGATTGAAACCCCAAATGAAGCTTGGAAAAAGATGGAATTTATGTGTAGTAAACAAAATGAGATTTGATCTCACTAGCTCCATAATCAATTGATTTCTCTAAATACTATTGATTTCCTTCACATTGAGTATTTTCTATCTAAGTTTAAGAAGCTTCAAATTTAACTTAAAGAGTGTAAGATAGAAAAGAAAGATGATCAACTCATGTGTGATATTATTTCTAATCTTGGAACTACTTATTTTGTCTTTGTACCAAAGAATCCCTCATTATTCAAGGGTCTTCTTATGAAATTCCTTCTTTTGAATATTTTTGTGATTATCTTATTAAAGAGAAAGATAAGATGTTGCATATTGGATTGATTAGTAATATAGGTACCTCTAAAAAATATTTAGTGGCATAATATAGGCAAGGAAATAATCATCCTAAGAAGCAACATTCTCGCAACAACAAAAAAAAGTGTTCTAAATCCTCTAAACCCTCTTTTTCTCCTAATGTTAAGCCAAACAAAAACAAGCGCAGAAAGCATTTCACCTTTTGTCAACAACAAGGTCATCTAGAATCACGTTGATTTAAGAACATGGAAGCACTTGAAGTAGCCATGAAGAAGAAGAACCCCTAGTGGGATAACTCTTCCTCTCATTCTTCAAAATATATGCTCTTTATACTTCCATTTTTTCTCTCAATGCATCAAATTCTAGTTTCTTAAATGAGTGGATACTTGATTCATGAGTTTCCTATCATATGGCTAGAAGGATCAAGCCATTTTTTCTTTTCTTTATCAATGTAACACAAAAAATTCTCTATGATTCCTTTGAAATATGGACCACTTGGGCCACTCCCAATTATATCGATTTTCACCATGGAAACAAGTTGCAATTGAACCACCAAGTCACTTGAATTCCCTTCAAAGAACTCATTTTAAATTTAGGAAATGCAAGAACTCAAAAACAACCATACCCTGTCTAACGACACTCTTGGTTGCATCCTTGTCTCATGTAAGTTATCTTAAACCTGCACTTTCCCAAGACACCAACTCTTCGCAGGAACTTGCCTAAGTCTCCCTCTGTAGCTATGAAACTTGTATGTCACCTTCACTATAATAGAAGGACAAGTCCATCCATCCACTTCAAAAATTAGTCTAAGTTCCAAACTCTCCATGCATTCATCCCATTCACCTTCCATTATGCTTCCATCTTCATCCTTGGATACCCTCTGTACTAAGGTGCAATTCCCACAATCCCCAATTGTCAAGACACCTACTGCTAACTGACTCACCCAACTATGCTAGGAGTTAACTTCAAATTTTCCCCACAACCCATCTCAATTCAACCAAATGTTTTGATGATGCTTGGAAGATGTCATGATGAAGTGAACTCAGATTGTCTACCTTATTCAAGTCTGTGACCCAAACCCTATGATATTGTGTTGAGTCACATTGAACCTACAGTCATCCCAACTCGTTCAAGTCTCAAGTCATCGCACACAACTCTTCCTTACTTGAGTCAATTCGCTACACGATGGAGTGCCCATTTCCATCACAAGCTAAAATTTCCCAAATCCACTTTGTTTGCACTATTCCTTAGTTTCTTGCTACACCGAGACATTGGACCTAATCAAGTCACAACTCATCACACCACTCTATGATCATCTGTCACTTAGAAAATCATCGCATGCCTCATCTCCATGTTCTAAGTTTTCTTCCTATCCAATGAAATGTCTGATCTGTCGTGGAGTTGAGCCAGCAACCCCAACTTTGCATGAACTCTGGTCAACTTCAAACCAACCACTTTTGTGATCAACAAGATCTGATACCACATGTCACGCACCCACATTCTATTTGGGGATCCAACTCGACTTGGCACACCCAAGTCACCCGAGACCCAGGGTCATGCAACCTCGTGATGTTTCCAACTCGATGGCTAGACCAAACTGAGATAACTTCACTTAGACTACACCTCTTCACTCAAAATCTACCCATAATTGTGCCTTGAGCTACTTGGGGAATCAAGCCTCAACACTTATGTCAACTTTTCACTTCATTACATTATAGTTGCATTTTTAACATATACAATTATCAAGTTAAATACTTAGCCAAATATGTGAACCAAGAAAAAGAAACATGCATACATATGAAAGAGTCACAAGTATGGTTGGGTGACACCAGATATTCCTAACAACCATATAAAGATTCTTATAATAAAAAATGTTACAACAATGTACAATACAATGTGTTGGTACAAGAAAGGAGCACAAGGCTCACACACAAGATACAAGGCTGCCAAGTCACTTGACTTGCCTAAACCTTTTTTCTCATGTCCTCCTCATATGGTCACGACCGAGCTCGTCTCACTATCCATCGCAAGACTTCTCCCCATCAAGCGCACTTACCAACTTAGAATCCATCATGCTTACCAAAATCAGTCCAAAGAAAGCTCGCCCCAGATCTATCCATAGAACCTCCACAAGGAAACATACGTCCTCCCATGTGGAGTGACTTGGCTCCTTAGGGGAGCTCACCCCTCTACCTAAATTTTCCTTAGAAAAATTGGTCTTTCTCTCCACCGATTTGTTCACCAAGTTGTTGTATCTATCTCATTGCACTCTGCCATATATATGTGTCTTCCTCACCGAACCATCAAAACCTTTCATACCCAAATTGTCACGTCCTTTTGGTGAGGTTGAGTTGACCAACCAGCTCACTCCGCCATGTAGCTCACTCAAGTCTCAATGCGTCGAGTTTTCATGTCGGTTCATTTGTTTGCACCCCAACTTTTGCACCACATGAGTCTCCTCCACATCTGCATGCCTTGAGTCCTTCACATGTAAAAACCCAAGTATGGTGTGCCCAAGACATCCAGAAGGTGATCATGCCCATTGGTTGTGATCTATGGTGACGTGTTCCTTAAGGCACCATGCTAATCTATCATGATCCCCAAGTGAAGAGTCCCCATCCATATAATTCTTGGCTCACTTCCTCAAGTCACTTATCCAAGTCTTCCCTCCTTAAGTGCATCCAACATAGCCAACTTGTTGCATGATCTGTCAAACAGTAGGCTCTCCCATCTATCTGAGTCACCTCAAAAACCCCAAGTTTCATTTCTTTCTTTCATCCATGTTGGTTGGGTGGAGGTGCCATGTGCCCTCCTCACTAAATGCATTACAATTGTGTATGAAGTTACATATGCATTGAGAGTTATACAAGCTATATTGAAAGGCATAGAAACATCTCAGAGAATATGATTTGTCACATAAGCTTCAGATGTGAGTGGTAAATAGTAGGAAGTTGGGATTCCATAGGAAGAAGCTGAGGCAGTTGAATCCCCATTAGAGAGAATTATAAATGAATTAATAGATTGGAGGGAAAAATAAAATATGGAAACTCCTACCTATTCAAGGAGCTTGAACCACACGTGGACCCATAGGAACTCATTTACTAAATAAAAGACATGGAGAAATTCTTTGACATGGAGAAAATTGAAGACCCTAAGAAAGTAAAAATGGCTTCCATGATGTTGAAAAGGCATGCATCCTTATGGTAGAATAATATATAGTTAAATAGGCAAAGGAAGGCCAAGGATAAAATCAAGACTTGGGAGGGAATGGTTGTTAGACAAGGTAAGTTTATGTGCGTTGACTATACTCTAAATTTAAATAGGAAGTTATAGAACCTTAGGTAAAAAGTGATGACCACAACATAATATATATAGGAATTTTATAAGTTGTTTATTATGTTTAGGAATAGTGTTAGGGTATATAGAGACTAGGAGTAACTTAATCTCAACCTTGTCTAATGTAACATTAGATTAAAGTGTTCTTTAGGTGTATTTCCTTAGTATGATTTTGTACGTTTTTTATCTGACAATCACAATCATTCGTACACATGTAATCTGAAATTTCAAACACCTTCTTGATATTAATGACACTCATGGCTTAGCACCTGATCACTCCATGATCTCTATTTAAAAAACATGGAGGGTCATTTGTCAATGATATATTGTGAGAAATTTCTAAAATCTTTATTATTATCACTTTCGTGAACAAACAAATACTTTATTATTTCTTTTTTTTCTTTTTCATCCATCAAACTTCAATTTAAAAAAAAACACAGGTGGTCTCCACCAGCTTAAAACATATGTAATAAGTGGGATTCTCATGTCAACTAGAGTTAGCCACATTAAATCCATAAACTTTAGGGAGTTCGAAATCAAATCAACCATGAAATTTCTCTTTTGTAAAGATGATGGGATGGGATACCACTCCCGTTCATTCGTTATTCCAATGTCAACAATTGATGTTTTGAAAGTAGGCCGAATTACAAAGAAGTCTTCGTATGCTTCTATTTTCCTAAAGTATCACCATATTTTGAAACAACCTGAACATTCTATTTTATAATTTATAGCGATGCAAAAAAACATTCTAATTTATAATTATGCCGAAGGCATATTTTAGGGATAGGTTTTATAGCGAACCTGTCAACTGGTTAACATGTTTTCCAAAACCATCTTTGTATACCGATAAATATCCTCCACACAAACCAATGAACACAGACAGGTGAGCATGTGATTTCATTCAAATATCTATCAAATCGATTTCCATTCTTCTAGTGCTCCACTTTGTTGTATTTAAAATGGGAGATATGACTGAGTGGTGATGGCGGTGGAACTGGTTACAGACATTGTTGTATTTAAAATGGGAGATATGACTGACCGATGATGGCAGTGGAACTGGTTACAGACACGTATACTCATTCAATGTCTCGAAAATCTTCTTCCCTTCGATATTCCACGGCGTGTTCTGTCCTCTTTTATATGATGTCAGAAACGTATCGTGCTCAATAAGAAAATTTTATCAATATAAATCCAACACTATTACTATTATGAAGCAAAACAAGTAGCAATAGCATATCATGGCCGTAAGATTCTCTCCTCCACTGTAAGGATGTGCATCATATTCCTTTTGCAGGATGTGGTCATTTGAAAGAATTTTTAAAGGCTTCCCTGTGTTCAAGTTTGAAAGCATTTTGTATCAATTTTAAATGGATTGGTAGGTGAAGAATTGAGTTTTAGTAGGAAATTATTTGCAAGATGAATGAATTTATGTACTTCATTTACGATGGGTTTCAGAGAAATTTTGGATTTTTGTAGTGATTGAAACAGAGTTGTTCTTTGCGGTTTGATGGGTTTATTCTGGGACAAAAACAACAACAATTTTGGGAAAATTTTCTTTAAGATTTATTTTGGGTGTGAATTTTGTTGGGTTTTATTCAAGATGTTGATGCAGACCTTCTCACCCATAACATCAGTAATTGTTAGGCATGGAGTGCATCATTTACTCATTTTTTTTTCCTTAAACTTTGAAAAGATGAAAAGATTATAGGATCACTACCTGTTTGGACTGAGCTGAGCAATTTAAGAAATCATTGAGAAGGATTCAGAGCTCAGTTGTCCAATGTCCATACATTTTCACTTAAAAAACTTTGCAAAATCAACATATTGATTATACTCAACTCTAAATTGAAAGCGCTCCATTCTTGGGTGCCCATATGGTGTTGATTTAGAGAAATGTTGATGCAGGTTCACTATTGGTGACGAGATTGCAAATTTTCTTGTTTCCTGTACATTTCTACAGCCCGAGGCTTGGAAAGAGTCTCTTCGTGCAAGCAACGCAGAGAGTTTTACTCCGAATGAGTATGAAGATGTTGCATATGTTACTTTTCCTTTCATAGAATAGAAGATTTTGTTGTCCACAAGAGAGAATATGGAGACAAAAATATCCAAACTGGAAGCAAGGTCTTCTCTAGTTGCCTCAAAGGTAATGATGATCAACTAGCCCTTGTCCACCAGGGAGCTCTTAATATATTCCTCCATATTATGGAGAATACATATTTCAAAACAAAGGTAAATGCATTTATCTACTATAGCCGAAGACAAAGTGACCTTAGCCAAACCATTTTTTTATTCCCGATTTCCACACAGGAGATCTAAGTACCCCCCTTATCAACGACACAATATCAACGAAAAAAAACTGCTCTTGAGATCAAAATCCATTAATGCAATAAAATGTATGTTCTATTTGATGATTATTCAATTGACTAATGTCTTACATGCCTAACAACGGTTATAATAGTTGTTCAACTGCAAAATCAAGCCAAAGTAGGATGCAATTTGAGCTCTTTGTTCATAACTTTAAAATCTCTCAGATGTGATTTCTTCCATATGGAGAACATTTGTGATTCATCCTTGCAAGAACCATAATCATCTTTTCATTTTCTTTCGCTCTCCTCATCAGGATCCTTGAACAGACTCCCCTTGGAAAAGTTATATTCCTCTGAAATAAGATCGTGCCATTGATCTATTAGAGTTGAAGGTAATGAGTCTCTGACTCTTCTTGACACCAAATGTCCATATGGACTCTGGCCATCAAAAACACCACAGAAGATTGTATCTTCATGAGATCCAAAACCCTGTAATTACGATAAGCACATACAATGATAAAGAAGAAGCCCAATAGTTCTTAAAACCCTACATGTGAAATATACCCAATTTGTTTACATGTTTTTACAGGGTCATGACACAAACATCTATCACTCAACCAGTTAAATAAACATTCTTAATGATTGTGAAACTATTTTGCTTCATTTAATTGCTTAACTGAAAGAATTATTTGAATTGTGCATCCAAGAGTATAAAACGAGTGTGAATTATATCCAAATACCTCCCAAACAACCATGTAATCCTGGTTGACTCCCTTCTTCCCTTGCTGTGNTTACATGCCTAACAACGGTTATAATAGTTGTTCAACTGCAAAATCAAGCCAAAGTAGGATGCAATTTGAGCTCTTTGTTCATAACTTTAAAATCTCTCAGATGTGATTTCTTCCATATGGAGAACATTTGTGATTCATCCTTGCAAGAACCATAATCATCTTTTCATTTTCTTTCGCTCTCCTCATCAGGATCCTTGAACAGACTCCCCTTGGAAAAGTTATATTCCTCTGAAATAAGATCGTGCCATTGATCTATTAGAGTTGAAGGTAATGAGTCTCTGACTCTTCTTGACACCAAATGTCCATATGGACTCTGGCCATCAAAAACACCACAGAAGATTGTATCTTCATGAGATCCAAAACCCTGTAATTACGATAAGCACATACAATGATAAAGAAGAAGCCCAATAGTTCTTAAAACCCTACATGTGAAATATACCCAATTTGTTTACATGTTTTTACAGGGTCATGACACAAACATCTATCACTCAACCAGTTAAATAAACATTCTTAATGATTGTGAAACTATTTTGCTTCATTTAATTGCTTAACTGAAAGAATTATTTGAATTGTGCATCCAAGAGTATAAAACGAGTGTGAATTATATCCAAATACCTCCCAAACAACCATGTAATCCTGGTTGACTCCCTTCTTCCCTTGCTGTGTTTAAATTGATGCAACAACATTTGATCCGTTTACACACATTCTACGGGGAATACAAGCCAGATGCTCATTCTTCTTTTCCTCTGTTTCTAAAGTTTCTAAGGCCTCTTTTCTACAGGTTATCTCCTGGCAAGGTATGAGTAACTTCATCGCAGGTGGACAAGAAGGACCCCATATTGAGGGCCACATAACTGTTCTCCAAGAAATCCATTGTGTTCTAGACCTCAAAAGATATAAATATATCTATTTTGTATATTGTTGTGGCCAATTGCTTAAAGCAGGGAAAAACAAACCTCTATATGAGGACTTTGTGGCGAATCCCCTCAAGCACAGCTGAATGAAAACTAGACTTGAATTTCACTTCAAAAAATGAAAAACATGATACATTTAACACATTTTGCATGGCTAATGGAATGCACTAAGACACTTTTTACATCTTAAAAAGTAGGATTCAACTATAAAAAATACTAAAACATTTCAGGCTATTCTCTTCGTAAATTAATAGAACATGAACATTATGCAAGTTTCGGAGGGCTTACAGATTGCAATATGACTATTTTAACATCTTTTGGTGGCATTTAATGGTAAAAAACCTTGTAATTTTTTAACTCAAATGCAGTGCCAAAGGGACTTTGCCTAGAAAATCTCAATAAATTTAAATGCTTATCTTATCCAAGCTTTTAGTAGTGATTTTCGAGTCCCGACCGAAGAGATTGCACCCCAACCAGAAAGGTTGTAAAGGATTGGGACTAGACCTGCAAAGGACTACTTTCCAAAACTTCATTCATAGAATTTCAAACATAAATTTTCTTTTTCGAAGAATAACGACCACACTACAACCGATGTGTCAGGCATGGAGACATACGACATCAGGAGTTGCAAACAACAGATAATTTAATGTATTACAGATCAAATTTTCACAATTCAAGAACAATGAAAGTGCATAATTTTCTTCATTCAAAGAGCTAGATATTCACGAAGATAATGATCTAAGAGAGCTCAAGATTCTTAATAAAAAACCTTGTATGCAAATCGATAATAGTACATAACTAAAGATTCAAAATATGGAATCTTTACACTCATCCAGTTAAAAGCTTATAAGAAGATCGAACCTAAATACTCAAAATTTCACAGAATCATCAAATGCCTCCACGTTGAGCTTCATCGATAGGGTTTTCACCAGAATAAACACCTATGCTACTAAAATTAATGTGTCGAATATCAGGACTCTCTGCGACTTATATGCATTTCTATTTTATGGTGTCTTTTATATTAATTTGATATACATATCACTTAAAGGAACATTGTTGTTGATTCTATTTTATCATTATAAGAAGAGATGAAAAAAATGTTTGCACCGTGGAGGAGAAAATCTCTTTAAGTTTCATGGACATTCATGCTAACCTTTCAATATATTTAGTAGAAGATATTGAATTAGTTGGTGTCTAATGACTAAATGGATATTTTCCTTAAAAACCATGCATTTGTAATCCAAAATACATTTTCCAAAGCTTGAATAGAAGGATGCTATAATTTTATAAAATCATTCTAATTTGCAAATTAGTACATAAATTCACAACATGTTTAATGTTAATGCACTGCTTATATAAAAACAAAAAACTTGGTAAAAACCAAAAGAGAATATTTTTTAAAGACAAATGAAAACTTATCACAAGACAAAGAATAATCATAAAATGATTATTTCCCAATAAATACATTATATATGACCAAAATGTTTTATCGTCTTACTTTAAATAATAATAAAATAATCATTATTTTCCAATAAATAATGCTTTACATGATTTGATAATATTTTTTTATAGGAAAATTGTTGATAGACAAATATTAATGAGAGAGAGAAAATAAATCATTATTATATAATTTTGATGCAACAAAATATTATGTGAAGTTATATGAAAAAAAAAAAAGACATGAAGAAATTAAGATATTTAAAAAAAATATATTATTTTCTAGATTTCCCCTAAAATATATTACACTAATATGAATTAAAAGAAGGAATATTAGATCAATATCACGTAACTTCAAGATTCCTAGAGTTTAAAAGACATTTGTATACATTACACTTATACCCTCCAAGATATGTGAAAGACATGTTGATACATTACACTTATACCCTCCAATATATGTTAAGGACATCATTTATAGGTGGATAAGGTGTATGAGTAGAGGTTGACAAAGATTTTGGAGTTTTTCCACCAAATATTTTATATGACCAAACATGGTTTCTTATACTATGCATACTTAAAGAAGTTCTTCCACCAAATACTTTATATGACTAAACATAGTTTCTTACACTATAAGTACTTAAAGATAAAAGAATGTGATATG
>SNQJ01S0020186.1:187272-213055 GCA_010110895.2 Picea sitchensis | reverse complement strand
GGGGGGGGCTCTGGAATCCGATGTGCATTGTTGATCCGGGCGTGCAAAATTATGCCGTGCAGAATTGATTTCCATTTAAACACAGTCGCATTAGCATCCAAACTTAGGACAAGTGGGTTTTTAACCCATTCCTTCGCATTTTATCCCCGTTACGAGAAATATCGCTAACATATGTATATACAAGAATATAATGTATCCTTCTGCATACATAATGGGAAGACAATATGAAGGTGGGTGTAGGAATACATAGTTTTATTATGTATTTTTTTACCATTATATAATATGTTTTATTTTATATTTTCTTCCACTCCACTTTTATATATTTATATATTAGGATGGAGAGAAATACAAAGTAAAATATATCGTGTTTTATTTTGTATCACACTTATCCACTCTCATACATGTAAAGAATGCAATTTTTATTCTACTAGAACAAAAATTATATATTTTTTCATAACAAGAAGAAAACATCCACATATCAAAATATTATGTTAAATAATTTTGTTGGCAATCACCACAACTTTTAGTTCGCCAAATTCCATACATGTTATAAATTCACTTTTCTTCAAATTCACTTTCCTTCACACATTAACAAGTGCAACATGCTGCTATATACTGCCTCCAAAACTAATAACTTATTTAATTAATGCATCTATCTATCTCCAATAATGAAAAATCTATATATAGAAGAGTAATTCGAGAAGCTAGCTCCTATGATTAAAGACATTATACACAAATTAGCAATACCAGAAAAAGCAGATAGGGAAGATACCAATGGCCACGCTCAAGCCACATGTTCTTATGGTTGTTCCAACTGCCTACTTACCTAACCGCGCATCCCTTCCGCTCCTGATATCTTTATTATTTTTGGCACAACGTCAATTACGAACGCGTCGAAAAAAAAATTTAAATATTAAAAAAATATTCTGATATTTTTATTTATTTAAATAAACCATCAATTGAAAGTCAGCTGATTTGAAAGCCATGACAAGAAATGATTATGGAGTCAATTCAAATTTCATATAATAAATGGGATCTCGAAATCTGTGAAGGCTGCAATAACACTATGAATTCATTGACCAATGAGGAGTTAAAAAAATATGATTTTAATTATATTAAAAAATAATTTTTTTAATTGTTATGTTCAACATTGAAATTGATACAAATTTCTCAAGTCAACACACAACTAATATGAAAGTCAATGCTAACTCATTGCAATATACTGTTGGAGGCAGTACAATAAGAGTGTGAACTTGTTCATGTGATCCCTTGATAATGTGAATGGTCGCTTTATGCTTCATCATCTCATATATGACATCAAACAATTTGGTTGCTATCCTATTTATGGGGTTCTTTGAGTGTGTACTTATGCTCCATTCACTCATATAAATACCAAACTCATTAGCAATGTCAAACTAATCACACTATACAAATAGAGAATGAAGCATACACATCAGGGACTTTCTAATACCCAAGTTACTATTTACGCTGAACCAAAAAAAACCCAATTCTTTATATATTTATTCTTGCTCATGTATACGTTTTCTGTTATTTTTATAATCTTCCTTTAGTCATTTACTCATTCAATATTGTGTTCATTCTCGAGTATCAATTTTCCCTAAATTTTGTTATATGTATTTGAGTTTCTTGGGTCTTATCAAGGCACAAGAATATGTCTAGCATTGTTGTGGTTATGCCTATTGACACTCCTTATGATTTGCTCGAGGTGCCAAGTTATATTCATTGTGCCAATTTGTTTATATGTATTTTATTTGAGTGACACATTGTGGTTTGGATTTATGGTTGATTGTTTTTTATTGGATGGAGGAATGGCCATGATTGGATTTTTTTACATAGAGGCATTGTACTATGTATATATTGAGCGGAGTATGTGTTGGGTGGGCATTGAGACTCATAAGAGATTGTGTATGTAAGATATTTTGACCTTGGAATGTATTAGATCAAATTATGTATGGATTTTAAATGCATGGTTATGATGACAAGAGTCAATCCATGTCAAATTAAATAAATGACCCCATATATAAATAATGTAAATATGCTAGTATCTAGTGCAAAGCTCAATGCCAAGGCCCAACTATTGAATGACTAAGTATGTGCGATTTAAATATTTTGTTATGGAGTATGTGGTAGGCTTTCCTTGATGAATTGAAGCTATGCAAATATTATTGTTGGAATACAATATATAATGGTCAGTGATGGTTGTGGAGAACACCAAAGAGGCTATGATTCCACCATAGGGGAAGAGGAAAGGGGGCTCATGAGGAATTAAATCCTTTATTACCTAGTGTCAACCTTAAATTTCATCTCTTCTCCATCATGTGCATTAAATGAATCCATTAACCCATACTAGCGTATAAAACTAATCATTGAATGCCTGTAAGAGGTTGGTGGGAAGTCTTCTTACTTAGTCATTGAAGCGTGGGTTGAGAACAATCATTATGGGAAGTGTAAGATTGCTTCATTCCTCATGTCATAAGGAATGTTAGCCATCATTTTCCTCAATTGTCTATTTTACTCCACTGTCTATTGGTTGAGTACTCCATGCTTGCATATTTTACTACATTTTATTATTTCACATTGTGAATACATTTTACTTAATTACGATCCTCCCTGAGAGACTTTCTATGTTGGTATTGTGTTGATATAGCCCAAGAGTCAAAATTCAAATGCCTTGTTTTGCTACAACTACCATGGCTAGATGCATTGGGAAATGACATCATCATGTATTGGATTTGTGGCACACAAATTTACTATATTGACATTGATTTTATGTGTATTTAATTGTAGTGCATGGGAAATTGCAATTGTGATAGTAATCAATGATCAAATTATAAGGATTACTCTTAATTTAAAGTTGAAGGGTTGTGTTCATTCAATCCTTCCACGATGAAAAGTTGAAAAGTAGTTGTACTTCAATTGATATGAATAAACTAGGTACACACTTAAAAAAACATATTCTTCTTCCAATTATTTCAAATGTTAAAATTTAACAAACAACCACAAAGATAAGTTGACATTTCAATTGGAAACAATAATAAGCATAGTTTGCAATTTCAAAAATAACCTTTATGGGTTATATATATATTAATAATAACAATAATTCATAACCATTGAGCCACCTTTTCTTTGGAGGAATTTCAAAGTATTGAAAATGACAATACAAAACTTTAAACACAATCACAAAATCAAACATTTTTCTAAACACCCATATAAGAGAGGATGCTATTTATATATCCATATGATGCATGAGTGCTATGTCATTTATTCATATTTTGAGCATACCCCAAACCTGCTTTAGCATGAGAGTCATGTTCATTCTAGAGCTCATTAGAAAACAAAAAATTGTAGTAGATCTTGAGGCCTTTGTTGAAGGGTGATAATTCTATCAAAATACTATAAAAGCAATGAAGATATCCAACTTGCATTATAGGCCTCTAGCAACATGCCAATCTAGCATGAATGCATCTATTGCTTATTATTTAGGTTAAGATGTTTATGATTTGGAACTTCCCAAGATCCACAAAAACACAAAACTAAAGGAAATTGATTGACTGTTATTTCTATTGAGGATATTGATTGACTGTTATTTCGATTTTTCTCTCAAACCATGCAAAAATGCATGATAGAGTGAGATGTTAGAGCATAATCCCCAATGCATAAGTTTGATGATAATAACAATTGTGTTACCTTCTCCCTAGCTTTCTTAAGAATCCTACCTAGATTCAAAAATGTTGCTCCAAGCATTAATGCTACAAAGGATATGTCTCCTTGATCTTGGGCATGGGATGAGGTAGGGGGAAAGAGAGATATGGGACATTTCTCAAAATACTCGCAACAGATTTTCATAGTGGTGAAAATGTTGCTAGAAACAAGAAGATGAAAGTGCAAGTGTGTGATAGATAAATATGCATGAGGGGAATGATCATTTTGGAGAACAAAGGAGTAAGGATTTGATGATGCTATACATTGAATAAATAGAATCACAAGTCTCATTGTTGTAATCCCAATTTTAGGTTTTGCGATACATGTTCATTTTGTGCAAATTCATATATAAACTAAATTAAGAATATATGCAAATTAAAAATTTTCACAAGCTTCATATAATTTTTAATCCCAAACATAATAATTAAATAGTTATATGTGAAACAAAGAACAACTATGCATTATCTTTATGATGAGGTTGAGTGAACTTTTACAAGATTCGTGCATTGTTGAAAGATTTACATAAAATTCTTAGTTATGTGTTTTGTTCCCATTATATATTGTATTAGTGAGGATGCCATGAATTACATACTTAGTGGTTGAGAGGCCCACCAATGTGTTGAAATAATAATAATATTAGATACCAAAGCTGTAACCATGCAAGTAAACACATAGCATTATGAATGCAATAAAATAACTATGAATTAACATGTTCGATACTATTAGTGAGATGGAATATGTGAACATGAAAAAAAGAGAGATGACCTGGTTTTGTTGGTTGGTTCAATGTCTAATGTTTTCTCTTCAAATTGACATTCCACAACTCATTTGTAAGTAATATTACTAATAATCTCCCAATGCCATTACAATTTACATCCACAACCTATGACTAATTGTTGGCTTTTTACAAAGCCAAGAGTGGAGGCAAAGAAAACAGAGGAAATGACATTATGACAAGTGTTAGAGACAAAGATAACAAAACAAATAGCATTATCACGAGTTCCCCATTCGAAAACATGAAGTATGTAAACTAAATGTGATGCCAATCCCCATATTGACAACAATTGACAATGCTCATAACATAGGAATTCAAGTGGGGATTGACAAAGGCAAGGTGTCTAAGATTCTTTGAGAAACTTTCATTAAGTGAGACATAAAATAGTGCATATACCAATATGGTAGTAAGATATTTTTTTAGAATGTTTTGGAATGGTGCATCTTATCAGTGTTGGAGGTAAAGATATAGATAAGTTATTGAAACTCTCACTTTCTTTTCTTTTAACATTTTATGATATTTGTTATCATTCATAAATATTTAAAATTTACAATTTGTTTTAAAGAAAACGGTTTTTGAATTACCCTTTAATAGGATTTGAACCCTTAAAATAATTAAGAGTAAAAGTAAGGGTTCACTTTTGATCACTCATAATAATCAAAACATAGTAATCATAACGTAGGCTTGAGCTTGGTTAGGTTCATGCTATTTACCAAGGAAATCTTGTCATTATAATTTCATTGGGGATGCAAGGGAGTTGATGGTGTAATGGCAGACATGGTTCTACAAAGGCGGACCTGTGTAACCCTTGAAGCTTCTAATCCCGGGCATTCTTCCCATTGACTAAACTGCTCACTCCTACTCCCTTGTATCCTTTTTCTCTCCTCCTTCCCCAGCTCCAGACTCCCCCATTCCTTCTCCCTTCGACTTTCCATCTGACAAACTGTAAAACTTTCCTTCCCTGTTAACTCTGCTTTGTCTTGTATTTCTCGATCCCGACTGGGCCCCACTAACCATTATATTTTTCTTCCTCCTTGATAAAACCACTATGGAAGCTAAATTCAGCACGTTGATGAGCGCAGTTGACGACATCGCTTGGAATAACGCGTGCATTTTCAAACTAGCGGATGAACTCACCACACATAATAAACTCCCCCCTGTTCAGTCTAGATTACAACGCCCTCCCCTACAAGCCTCTTCTAATCTCCCCCACCCAACTATTTTTTCCCTGTCCTCCCAGCCACAAGATACTTCGTCCCTCTCACCTCTAGCCGAACCCTTACAACCTACTATCCCAACTCCTCATTTCACAAAACAGACTCACGGGTCGTCTATCCATAGTCTCTCCCCCCCCCCACTTTCCATCTTGCCACTACCCTCCTGCTCGAAGACGAGTTTTGCGACCTCCCACATCTTCCAATAATAACTCTCCTCCTCGACTGTGGCATCCCCGAAAATCAAAAAAGAAAATGGTCCTAGGAGATGATGTAGGACTGGAGGACTCAGTCTCATTAGCAATCTGCACGCTCATAGGTCACTTATCTTACATGCACCTTTGCAAAATAGATCTTTCAGACTGGGTGCCCTCCACTTGGAGCCCTTTACTAGGTTATGCACCAGAGATTTCCTATCTCTCGAGAGGTTGGTTTATCTTTCACTTCAACTCGGTTGATGATGCAACTCTCATTCTTGAAATCCTGTGGGTATTAGACATATCCAACCTCATGCTGAAACGATGGCATGTCAGCTTTGCTCCTAACCAGGAATACTTTTTCCATCGCCATCTCTAGGTCCTGCTTCCCAGCTTTCCATTACATCTCTGGAATGTTAAAGCCCTTGAGGCCATTGGAAACTTGCTAGGGCGCTTCATTAGTGTGGACAAGGTATCCCTTGCAACGCCTACAAGAATGATTGCTAAGGTTCTTGTGGAACTTGATGTACATGAAGAATTACTGGAGAATATCGATATAGAATGGAGAGGACACTTCATCCGACAAAAACTAGACTATCTTGGAGTCCCCTTCCGGTGTACCTTCGGCAGACTTACTGGTCATCTGAGAAACCAATGCATGGGCTTCGTGGAAGAAGAACTCTCTAAGGAAGCCATGCTAGAACTTAGTACCTACACAACCTCTCTGGAGGGGGATACCACTTCTTTATTCCTTGACTTACTAGAGACAGAGGACCCCTCGAACGTTGATACTACAACAGGTAAACTCAAACTGATTTTCCCTACACTCTTCTCTTCTCTAACTAGTTGTGAAAAAGAACAGTTGAACGCTCTCTCTTTACATGCTCTAGCTCCTGCTCTAGCTACAACTCCAGCCCCCACTTTTTCCCCAGCTCCTTCATCCCGAGGGGCCTTCCCCCCGACAATCTCACTCCCCAATTCACCATCTCCCTCCCCTATCCTTAACATTACTCCTGGCCACCGTACGGAGTAAGTTCCCACCCTTATACCTTGCAGTACCCCCCTCACTACTATTGACCTCTCTCAAGCAACAAGAAACCTCCTCCCCACACATCCTAGCTCCCCCTTACCCTACCTTTCTCCACTTGTCTTTACACCTGAGATCACTGTCTTAAACTCTCCACTACATGCCTCCTTGACAGAGTCTACTGACCCTCACACTTGCGCCTCAGATACAGTGCACAGTCCACTTGGAGGGATTCTCCACTCCCTTATCCCATCCTATAGAGATGTTCTCTCCCCCACCCCCCTCCCAAATTTTTGTGGAAGCAATATATTTCTCCCTTTGGCAACTGGTGAGGCCTCAACATCCTTGAATCCCCCAGTTTCTTCCCTGGATACTAACTTTTCATGGTCAAAGGGCCATGGTTTTGTGCACTCTCAGATTAAAACTAGGAGTGCTCGGAGAAAAGAAGATCACACATATCATACCGACATCGGGGCACTTAGAGGCGTTAAATCCCTTGTCAGGGCCAGACCATGATCCTCCTCTCCCTCAACATCAGAGGGGTCGGGGGGGTCCCTGGAAACCACCTTGTTCAGAAGACTTCTTTCCAGGACTTTTCCGAATATAATCTTCTTACATGAAAATTTGATGACTGGAGCTAAATCCATATCATTTCTAAACTAGTTTCACCCAACTTGGCACACTAGCAATGCAAGTTCCATTGGCACATTAGGGGGTTTGGTCATCTTGTGGGATCCCACTTTCTTTGATCTTGTTCCATTTCTCTGTTGTGGGGGTATACTACTCCTGGACACCTGCCTAAAAAACAATCAACAACTTTCCCTGCTCAATATTTACAGCCCATGCTCTAACCTCAAACCCTTTTGGGATTAGATGGCTGACAGGGGTATCCTGGACCAAGACAACCTTATTATAGTAGGAGATTTGAACCTCACTACTAGTGTGAAGGAAATTTGGGGGTCCAATGCAAACGTTGATCCTCTGGACACTTATTTCAACAATTTATTTCTTGCACACTCCCTGGTCGACTTACAACCATCAGTCTTGGTCCCCACATGGCGCAATGGTCGCACAGGTACAACAATAATA
This sequence comes from Picea sitchensis, assembly GCA_010110895.2. Taxonomy (NCBI): domain Eukaryota; kingdom Viridiplantae; phylum Streptophyta; class Pinopsida; order Pinales; family Pinaceae; genus Picea; species Picea sitchensis. The sequence goes on along the minus strand of SNQJ01S0020186.1, from coordinate 205,030 downwards.
AAAAAGTCTTGACAGGTTTCTTATTTCTGAGTCTGTGGCTACTGCGAATGGTCACATACGCTCCTGGGTGGACTTTCTATTCTTCTCGGACCACACACCCATCCTCCTGCAGCTTGAGACTACCACCCATCTGCTCATGTACCCTTTCAAGCTAAACACAAGTTGGTTACATGAGAATAGCTTCAATGACATTGTCAATGAAGTCTAGCTCGACCCCAACTTCCTCACTGAACAGGAGCCTCAACGTCGCTTCATATGGAAACTCAAGACTCTAAAAGATCGCATCAAGAAGTGGGCCCACTTACATAGGATTAAAAATCAAACTAGATTGATTGACATCGAACTCATTATTCATCGTCTTATTCATGAAGATCTGGAAGCTAGAGAACAAACTGACAAGGCACTCCTCCTGCGACAATTGGAAACTGAAAGAAATAATCTCCTACTAGCGGATGAAGCCCGATGGCACCTTCAAAGCAGAGCAACTTGGATTAAAGAGGGTGATTTAAACACAAAATTTTTTCACTCCTTTTCCATAGCTAGACAGAACAAAAAACATCTTTGGGAAATACAAGATGATTTGGGCACTACTCACAGAGGACAGTATGCTCTCAAGACCGCGGCCTCTGATCATTTCAAGACCTTCTATGCGGCAAATCCACATACTCAACTACAAGACTCGGTATCTGTAGCTAGACTCTTCCCCTCCATTGTCATAGTAGCAGACTCAACATCACTTGACAACCCTTGCACTATCCAGGAGGTACTTGGAGCTCTGAATTCATTCAAAAAGGATAGAAGTCCAGGCCCTGATGGTTGGACAGTAGAATTCTTCTTACATTTCTTTGACTTGGTTGGTGTCGACCTACTCGATCTTGTGGAAGAGTCCAGGATAAGAGGTAAAATATATGGTGCCCTAAACTCCACTTTCATAACACTCATTCCAAAATAAAATCATCCTTCCTCCTTTGGGGATTACCGCCCGATCGCTGTGTGTAATCTCTGTTATAAGTTGATTACCAAAATCATCGCCAACAAAATCAAGCCCCTGCTCTCTAGAGCACTTTTGAGTGAACAACTTGGCTTCTTAAAAGTAAGACAGATTTTAGATGCCATTGGCATAGCCCAGGAGTGCCTACACAACATCAAGGAAAAAAACTCAAAAGATGTCATTTTAAAACTAGACCTAAAAAAAGTTGTTCATTGTATAGATTGGGATTTTCTCAGATTAATCCTGATACAATTCGGCTTCAGTCCTTCTACAATCAACTGGATCATGAGTGGAGTGACAACTGCAAGTTTCTCCATACTGGTCAACGATGAAACCTCACCTTTTTTTCGCAGTGGTAGAGGATTGAGGAAGGGCTACCCCCTCTCTCCTCACCTTTTTATCCTAGCCATGGAAGGCTTGTCCTTTCTTCTAAAAAACAATCAATCTAAAGGGAAAATAATTGGTGTTAAAGTATCCAGAGTTGTTCGTATTTTTCATCTATTGTTCGTTGACGATGTTCTTATAATGACTAATGATTCCATACAGGAATGGACAGTGATTGACCATATCCTGAAAATTTTCTGCAAAGCCTTGGGCCTCATGATTAACTGGAATAAATCGACCTTCCACTACTCAAATATACCTGACCACTCACTCGCTCTACTAAAAACTTTGTTTCCTCATAGATTCATACATCTCTCTGAAGGATTCAAGTATTTGGAATGTTTTTTAAAAGAAGATGTTCTCAAGCCCTCAGACTGGAACTGGCTCATTACCAAAGTTGAGAAAATAATTAGACACTGGTGCAACCGATGGCTCACCCTAGGAGGCCACCTCACTCTTATCAAAGCGGTTTTGGAAGGACAACCTGTCTTCTAGATGGCACTAGCTGCTATCCCCATCTCGGTGCTAAACAAGCTAAGGAAGTTGTCCTTTAACTTTCTCTGGTCGGGATGCTCAGATCATAGTCGACAACACATGTGCAACTGGGAATTACAAGCCAAACCAAAAAAGAAAGGGGGTTGGGAATCATAAGTCCTCTCCACTCCTCACTAGCACTCTCTAGCGGGCTGTCACTCATACATGGATCTGGCACACAGTAATCAAAGACAAATATTTTCCCTATACCTACCTGGCTCAAAAATGCAGTCCCTTGTACAGGATCATCCTCCTCTCTCTAGAAAAATATCACAAAAGCTGTCAGTTGGATTACAAACTTGCTTTGCTGGGTCCTGGGATCGGGGCTTTCCATAATCATGGGCCCAGATCGCATAGCCGGTATGGAACATCTCTCTCTCCTTTCACCACGACTAGTCACTGCCTTAAATGCAAGAAATATATATTTCCTTTTTCAAGCAGTCGTGCCATGCAGATCTAATCCCCTTATAATACTTGGAAAACAAGTTTGGAACTTGATATCCCTCTGTCTCTTGCGCCTAAGTGGACCGTTTATTGCCAGACTCTAGTGGCCACGGGTTTCCAACTGCAGACATACCAGCTTGGATGGGGGGCGATCACTCAGGCACTCTAACTGCAAATAATTTATACACAGAACTCTCTAATTAGTCTTGGCCCCTCTCTATCAACGACTGGAGGCGCAGTATCTGGTCCTGGAATCTTGCACCCAAAATTAAATTGTTCCTTTGGTTCTCTCTCAAAAACAAGATTAATACTTGGGACGTGCTCTTAAAGAAGGGATTGGTCAGCCCCAACATCTGTCACCTCTGTCAACAAGACGCAGAATGTGTCCAACACATCTTTATAAACTGTGCCTTTACCCACAAAGTCTGGTCTATTATTGTTGCAATGCTTCATTCACCATTTACCTGGGACGGACCCAATCTAGCAGCCTGCTTCGATAGCTGGTCTTCCCTCGCTCATTCCTCCCTCAACCTCCCACCAATGATCTGTTGGTTTATTTGGCTCGACATAAATAGTTTTATCTTCGCCAACCAAACCCCCTTTGCTTTCTCAGTAGCCTACAAATCTCTTGGTATGCATAAACACTGGTCATCCATCTCCCCTAGAATTGATACCATCAAGAATAAACACCAGGCTATCCCTCTGGTGGAGTTCCCTACATCCTACTTTGATGGAGCCTCACAATTAAACAATTCACAGAGTGGTGCTGGCGGTATAATACATATCACACAAAACACCCTGTGCAAATGGATTTTCAATTGCGGGCAAGGCACAAACACCCGAGTAGAGTTATTGGGTGCCTAGGCTCTCTCCTCCTTGCATCCAGATTTCATTTAGTCACTCTATTCCTGTTTGGGGATTCTCGTATCATTATAGACTGGATGAATTACAAGGATAAGCTACAGGTTTATTGTCTCCAGGGCTGGATGGACAGAATAAGATTACTCCAATTTTTTTCACCAAACTCTTAGCTACCCACATCTACCGGGATAACAACAAAGATGTTGATCTTCTCTCCAAAGTGGCTCTAAAAAAAATTGGCTCTATCTAGTACAACATCTGGATGGACGGGAATGAGGGCCACACACAGTTTCTAAATCTTTTCTAGTTTCAGGACAGCCTACACAAATCAACAATCCGTTAAAATGGAACAACCAAAAGATTTGCACAGTATCTCCTCTCTATTTTACTGATCTCCAGTTTATCTTACTGTTTTGTAACACTGAGAAGTAGTTCCAACCTATAAAATCACAGATCAAATATCTTATTGGCACTCATCATACACTCCTTCCTGAATATTTGATATCCATTGCTTTGTAATCTCGGAGTTTGAAAACAAATTATATAACTAATATAATGGTGCAATTTTTCTGTGGAAAAAAGGTCACTGCAACGCATCGAGGAATGAGCCCACGACACCCTACCCTATATATTATCATACACAAAGTACTACAAGCATGCACCCAGCCCACGACACCTTTTAATTAATTACATTTTCCATAAAGTCCATTATATAGAGTTTTATTTAATTAATTTTATGCAGTAAGTTTTAAGTTTTGATTGGATATTTATTTGGCAAATGATTGTGGTTGGATTTGCAGAATTAAGTGGTTATTTATGTATAATTAGAGTGTTATAGGAGTTTATCATTTTTTCATTCAAAAATATAATTTAAATAACAGAAAATTGTGATTTCATACAGATTTAAATCACAATATTTCTGTAAAAAAAATTAAAACATAAAACAGTTAGACAACAACAATTTTTATTCTAATTCAAGTCGTGCGTTTGAGTTTTTTTTTTTAAGGAGCAGTATTTCCTAATTCAAATCGAGCGTTTGAGTTTTTTTGAAGTAACAGTATTTCCTAATTCAAGTCAGGCGTTTGCGTTTTTTAAAGTAGCAGTATTGTTCAAATCTTTTGTTCTCTGTATTTGTTCTATGGAAACCTGCGATCTGTCCATATATATTATACGGTGTTATTATCTTTCGAAAATTCATGCGGCGGCCGTACTACTTCGTCTATGGCGTTTATTAGTATACGCCTGCTACGTCAATACATGCTTTCTACGTCTCAAGCTTTTGTATCTTTGAGCGAATTTTTTCCTTTCATCAACTAGTTACGCTGAAAGGCGTATACCTATTGACAATTGGCAGATTTAATAGGGGTTTAGTGCTTAATAAGTTTTTTATGGACAAAATTAAATATGGCTGGAATATTCTTAGTAGTCACACAAAATAAATGGCTGTGATTTCAATCATTGACTTCCTAGCTATTATAAAGACATCGGTTTATGTGTTTATTTTTTTACATTTACCAAATTATATTTAAAAATTACTTTGATAGCTAACTGATTGTCACCTAAGTGATTAACATAAATTAAAATATTAACACCAGATAAATGAAGCTCAACCGTTTATTTGTTAATCAATAATAAAATTTAATATATTCTTTTAAGAATTCTTTTCATCTTATCAACCTTTCAACGTTGATCGACCACAATTATGTGACTGCTAGTTACTATATTCACAAAAGCCAGCAATGGCAGCACAACAAAACTTGATGGCAGCTCTGTCTTAAGACCTGACGGTGTACCCTTCGTTGTTGAATGTGCACCCCCACTACCCCTTGGGCTGTGTGACGACGCCCATGTATTGGTACGATGGCATCTTCTTGCATGGATTCTCTTTACCCTACCCCAAAGGAGCATAAGTATTCTGGAATGAGACATCGTTGACTCTGGTACTCGTTCTAACACGATTAAATAATTTATTCATAATGTAATTTTATTCATACTTATATGAATAACTATAAAACAAATATTTCTTTCTATTCTAAAATAAGATGGTATTTGAGTCTATCATTATTTTGGTTTGATACAATATTCATTTAATTTTAGGTATATTTAATTTTATTAATATTCATTGTGACTTCTTCTACTATATAATCATTGAAGTGCATTTATTAGATATTTTCTAAAATCAATTTTGATGAACTAGAAAGAAACATAAAAACTATTAATGATTGGAATTACTAATAAATGAAAATTTTCACTAGTAGTGATAAATTTTGAGATGATGATAACCACAATTACAATTGAATTTACAAATAGTTAGGACCAAACATTTAATGTATATAGTTACCTTTTTAAATCTTTAATGCTTTAAAAGGGCCAAAATTCCTCTCATCTTAAAAAATTGAGTAATCCACTATACATGCTATACAGGCATATGTTATTGAAGTGCTTAAGCTTTGAACTTGCATTCACTATGCATGCATCCAACTCCACTTGCCTCATGGTATCTGAGATTGAATTAGTGGTCCCCATGGGAGAGGATGAAACGTTGTTCATGGATGGTCCACCATGAAGTGTAGATATGGGTTTTTGATTGTAGTTATAAAAAGTTATAGAGATAGTCTCACAGAGGAGGAAACTCAAAAAGGTTGRGTGAGAAATGAGACATCAAATGACACTCAAATCCCTAATATGAGACATCAAATGAGAAAGGTTAGAGATGAAACATCAAATGAGAAAGGTTAGAGATGAAAACCACTTTCTTTCAAATCCCTAATATTTTTTTTAAATGCCACCTGTCACATAAATAATTACACATCTATCTCTCATTGTGGGTGTAAAAAGCCCCTCTAAGCACAATCACAATTTCAAAATATTTGTTACAATATCAACCTTCCTAACCTTTTCATTCATGAAAGCTATGGTGATTTAGGAATGCTTCTCTTAAAGCTTTTCCAGCAAGCACATTAAAGAAACCCAAGTAATTTCCTTACCTTTTTAAGATTAGAAAAAGAAAATATGCTCTCAATAGACTTTAACTTTCATCATCATCCTGATCAATTATTTTATTTAATTACTAATTTATTTTTTAATAATAAAGGATGATCATATATCTCATAAATTATAATTATTTTTATTTAGTTAGTTAATTATTATTTAATTTTAAATTATTTTAATAAATTTAATAAAAAAAAATTAATTTAAATATATTATAATAAATTGATTTATAAATAACTTGATTACTTAAAAATTAAATCCATTTAAAAATAATATTTATCTATATAAATATTATCAAAATAAATTTTAAAAATGAAATACTTAAAAATAGCAAGGAAGTGGTCTAACTTTGTATCTTTTTTTGGAGTGTCACTCCTGAGCGAGGTCATCGCGACTAGGGTATTTCCCTAACTGCAATCAACCTCATCTCCTTATTCTATCTCTCGTGGTCATTGCTTCCTTTCTCCATGTTGATGGCAGGTCCTACGATGGCCTCTGAAAATGGTTTGAGGCACAATTCCACTCATTCGTGCACATCTTTTGCAAACAGTCCCTCGTGAAACTCTTACGCCTCCTTTAGGAATGTTGTTAAAAATGTGGTTCCATCTCGTTTTCGTCCCTGCATTCCTTTTTTGGTACAAGAAGTCCTGACGATCTCTCTTCATATGGGTCTGCATGCCAAAGAAGAAGAATGAGTTTTTTAGGAAAATGGTTTAATCTGTCATTTTAATGGCCCTTGGCCTTAGCTGGTTGATCTTAATGGTTGGATCTCATCTTATTGGAAACCTCTAATTGAGGAATATTTGTTCATTCATCTTCATGCTAAGGGATCCTTCATTGCCAAGTTTGATCTTGCGGAAGATAAGGATTTGATTCTAGATTCTGGCCCTTGGTTTTGGGGACAACCAAGTTTTTGCTTGATACATTTGACTCCTTGTTTCAACCCTTTGATTTTTATTCTTATTTCAACTCCTATATGGGCATGTCTCCCAAATCCACCCTTGCACTTTTGGGGTGAACCTTCTCTTGATCCCTTCAACTCATCCTTAGGTAGATTTCATTTGTAAGAAGAGAAACTAATCTTCACAACATTTCTTCATATGCTCAAATTTGCGTGGAAATGCACTTTAGTAAAGGGTTTCTAGTGGAAATTATTTTGAATAACAAAAACTACTCATGGACGCAAAAGTTAGACTATGAAATAATCTACGTGTGATGTAGGGTTTGTTTTGAAATAGGGTACATAGACGTGTATCGCCCTAAATGGAACAAGAAGGATAAGAAGCACCATCAAACATCAACCTAGTGGGATGGCTCCCATGAATATAATCAACTAATTATAAAAACCATCTGAGATTCTTCCACATCCCTAGATCCAGAACCCTAATCCAATGGTGTGTCTGCTTAGGAGACTCCTCTGAATCAACCAGATCCAGTTCCTCATTTGAAAGTAAATAATTTGGATTCTCTTGACCCGAGTAAATAAATTTAGGTTCACCCCAACTCCCATCCATCGACAAGTTAGACAGATGAGGCTAATAAATCCAAGGCAATAAATAAAACAAAACCTCCAGATCAAGAAAATATGGGGATGGCAGGATTAACAATGATACCACCATTTGTGAAAGAAGTTTGGACGGTAGTAGGGAAGAAGAAAAAAACTCCATTAGAAATATATGCAGCCAATGGTGACAAAAAGTTGAACTCGAAATCCAACATAGCAATGTATTTTTTTTGTCGATTATTATGTCACTAATTTGTTCAAATATATTCATGTAAGGGCTTATGGAATGCAGTTTTCTTGGATATCTGACAAAATAGGTTGGTGATTTTTGAATTTGGGTTGATAAGCCTCGATAATAGACTTTGGAAATTTATGCTATGTACTTAGTACATGTTAGTGAATGTAATGTCCCCTTCTAATTGATCATGACAGAGAATGACTCAATAGCCTATAAGACTCCCATGGGCTATAGTCAACAAGGGAAAATGGAATCAAGGTGATTTATGTGGTGTCACTAGGTTAAAAGAATGACAAATCCTAAAGTGACATTAAATAAAATAAATAGTCATATTTAAATGAAATTGGAGGGAAAATAATGTGAGGGTTTGATTTGGTCAAAAAAGGGGAAAGATCTAGAGAAGGATAAATAGAGGGGTAACCCTTCTCTTTGGCATTATGGTTTGATCTCTCATTTTGGAGTGCTCTTGGAGCCATTGTTTCGTTAGGGTTTAGAAAAACCCTTCCACTACTGCAATCTAATTTCGGTGATGCAATAAAAACCTTAGCCGGGAAAGAGGAGAGTCTATCTAGGACTACCATTGAAGCTTCACTTGGATTTTTGTATTTAGTTGGAGAATTACCGAGGTACACAAGAGGTTTACGAAATTTTTTGGACAAGGTCGAGCCCAAACATTTGCAGGTTTTAGGAGGCTTTCAGAGAAACCAAGGTTTAGGGCATCCCCACAGGTTGAGTACAGGCATCCCACGAGGCCCTGCTAGACGTCCAGCAGTTGTCCTAGGAGGATATACGGGATCATAATTGTAGCAAGCCTTTTGGATCAAGTTTGTAGGGTTACAAGAGGGTCTCTAGCAGAGTGGACGTTGATGGAGCAGAGCATCGCAAGCAGCATAATAAATTGGCATCATTCCAGGTTTCCTTGCATTGTTTATGTAAGTAGATTTGTGCAGTTTCCTTGCAACCATTAGACTTGAGTGTTCAAGAGTATTTTGCAGCTGTTATTACAACCATTAGATATTATTGTATTGTTGTTTTCATCCATAATAAGGTTCCATGGTTATCTACACTATTTTCTATTTAATGGATGTATGCAATGTGTTTGTCATTATTTYTGTATGAGCAAACTATTTATAAAGGGGATAACAATAGCATTAATACCAAGTGTTTGACATATTTACGTAAGGAGAATTAACAATTTTRGACAAAAAACATAATAAACCCACACAACCTAGTTGGGAACATTACAATGGTATCAGAGTTGGTGATCTTTCCAGCCTTTGATTTATTGAGGCATTGATGCCAAGGAAAACTAGAGGATGAGGGAATCAACCTACTGTAGGACCATAATCATAAGAAGAAGTAGAAGTAGAGGGAATTACGAGGGACCATCCTGAATATAGAACCATACAACTATTGGAATCCATAGCTAACGGGTAAGAACAATTGACACAATTCTTGACATAGTATTTTTTCGGCAACCAAGCAAATCAAAACCATGGAGGTACCAATGGGAACCATGCAGAGGCTAGCCATAGAGGTGGTAGGAATCATGAAGGGATTAATACCTATATGTCAATAGAGATTTTCTTCGAGGAAGGTAGCAGAAAGGTACTAGACCATTATTACCACCATTCCTTGAGGAGCATCCTACAAGAGCACTGGAGCAATAGGGAGTGGACAAAATGAACTCCTACTTTAGGGAGTATCAGTTGTTGGAAGAAGGATCCTAGGAAGCCACGTATTACAAAAATACTGCAACCTTGGGATGACGAACAAACCCAGGACGAGCTAGAATCAACATAATTATGAAATTCTATGAAATTGGGGAAGATGACTATTCCATATTTTGAAATATATGACAAGTTCACAACCTGAGCATGAGTACATAATTTGGACACTTATTTCCAGCTTAACTGATGAAAGAGGCAGACGAAATCAAGTTTTCCACTCTACATTTGGATGGAGAAGCTCATGAGTGGTGGTACCATGGGGTATTAACATTGGGTCATTCCAACATCACATCATATGAGGATTTCAACTAGAGGTTGATGGACAAGTTTGATAAGAACGAACCTGAGATCCAATTCAAGGAGTTGGCACAATTGAGGCAAAAAAGTACACTAGAGGACTATGTCATAGAGTTCCAACGAATGACAGTAATGGTGAATGATGTTTTTGGGAAGATATTGGTGATGCTATTCACGAAGGGATTGGTGGAAACATTAAGAGGTTGGGTGAAAGATTTCAGGCCAAACACACTGTATGAAGCTATCATGAAGACCTAGGACATGGCGGCCATAGTCCCCAAGAAGAAACTGGAAAAAAAAATTATCCCACGGTCAAGTGTCAAAACCTCCCCAGAAGACATGGAAAGGGAAGGAAAAGTTGGATGAGGAAACTTAGAGAGAACTAAGGAGGAATAATTTTTGCTACAGTTGCAAGAAGTCATGGGAACTCAGTCATAGATGCATGGGAAAAGGTAAAGTTCATTATATTGAGGTAGTTTCTGACGAGGAGAATGACGGTGATGATATGGGCATTAGATAGGACAATGGTGATCCATCACACCCTTATGCCACATAGAAGGATAGTTCAAAGGGAGTGAAAATTTCCACACTCTCAGGAGTCCGTAAATACTACACCTTCATGGTCAGAGGCATTGTACAAGAGAAGAGGGTTACAACATTGATTGATGGTGGGGCCACCCACAACTTTATTGATGTTGCACTAGTCACCAAGAGATAAATCCATGTAGAGGACTTCAAGGAATTCAATGTAGTAGTAGCAGATGGGTACATCATGGCACATACTCAGAGGATTAGGGGATTAGAAGTAACATTGGGAAAGTATACGTTGATCGATGCCTTTTATGTTGTATATTTAACATATACTAATGTGGTTCTAGGAGTTCAATGGTTGTACTCATTGAGATATATCCACATGAATTATTGAGACATGAGGATGGAATTATAGGACAAGGGTGGACAACGAATCATCCTAATAGGTATGTCAAAAGACCCCCCCGGGATCGTTTCTAACCAATGCATGGAGGCCCTTTTTAGACATGGGAATGTGGTTTGCGTAGTAGAGTGATTGATCACCATGGAAAATCCATCACATGATCACCAACATTACCCTACGAATATCCAAGCATTGCTTGGAAAGCATGAAATTGTGTCTGAATCATTGCCAATAGAGAGACCACCTAACAAAGGATTTGAGCATGCCATTGATCTAGAAAAGGGGTCAAAGCCTATGATCACCACACCCTATAGGCATCCAAAGAGGTTCAAGGATGAAATAGAGAAGGCCATAAAGAAATTGTTGGATATGAGACATATAATTTCTAGTTCTAGTACTTTTGCTTTGTAAGTTGTACTAGTGAATAATCAAGATGACATTATGAGGATGTGCATAGACTACATGGAACTAAACAAGAAGACCATAAAAAAGCGATACCCAATACCAAAAATTGATGAGTTGATAGACAAGTTGCATGGGGCAGTGTACTTCTTAAAGGTTTATCTGTGATCAGGGTACCACCATATTCGGGTCAGAGAGGAGGATATCCATAAAACAACACTCGCATGTCACTATGCGCATTATGAGGTTCTACTCATGCCCTTCGGGTTGAATAACGCACCAACTATCTTTCATTCGTGCATGAACCATATCTTCAACAAACAGTTGAGGAAATCATTAATGTTGTTCTTTAACGATCTTCTGACCTACAACCAGACATGGGAGGAACATATTAATCATGTGGAGGAGATTCTCACCATTATGGAGGAGCAGTTGTTTTTTTCCAAGGAGGAAAAGTGTGATTTTGTGTTGACATAGATCCTCTATTTGGGACACGTGATTGGTATTGAGGGAGTAAAGGTACATTAGGAGAATATCAAGACAATCTTAGATTGACCCACCTCCATATCACTCACATATCTGCGAGGATTCTTCGGGATATGTAGTTATTATAGGCACTTTGTGAAAGGATTTTCACAATTGGTTGCAACATTGACAAACCTCACCAAGAAAGGGGTGTTCCAATGGTCAGAATACACACATGTAGCATTCGATATAATGAAGAAGGTGATGAGAACTTGCCTAGTATTAGCACTCCCATATTTCACACAGCCTTTTGTCCTAGAGTATGATGCATCCGATGAGGGAATAGGAGAAGTATTGATGCATAACCAACACTTGATAGATTTTGAGAGGAGAAAGCTAAGAGAGCCAGAGAATCTGTATTCAATCTATGATAAGGAGATGTTGGCCATAATGCATGCATTGGCCAATTTTGGACAATACCTGGTAGAAGGATGCTTTGTGGTTAGGACTGACCACAACAACTTGAGATATTTTTTGGAGCAGCGGGATATGAACGAGAGAAGAAAAAAAATGGGTGAGTAAAGTGTAGGAATATGATTTTGACATTGAGTACGTAAAGGGGAAAAAAATATAGTTGCTGATGCCTTATCTAGGAGAGTTGCAACTTTCTCCATGACAAATATTTCAACATATTGGAATTCCATTCTTTTGGTGGAATAATCCAAGAAAACCTTTTCCCGTGAGATGATGGAGAGTAGTATTCAGGATGACAGATACAAGGTAGTGAGACATGATCTATCTTGTCCATGAGTCCAAACTCAAGGATAAGATTTTGAGGGAGGTACATGATGCGCCATTGGCTGGGCACCAAGGGTATCTAACGACCTCCAAGTAGGTGAGGGAGAGATTCTCGTGGAATGGTTTCAAGGAGGATGTACTTCGCCATGTAAGGGAGTGCATAATTTTCCAACAAAACAAGTTGGAGTTTAGACATCCTGTAAGACTACTTCAGTCATTGCCGACTCTGAAGAAGAAGTGGGATAGAATTTCTATGGACTTCATTCATTGTTCATTCCTGGAGTTTACACATCCTGCAAGACTACTTCAGTCATTTTTAATTCCGAAGTAGAAGTGGCATAACATTTCCATGGACTTCATCACAGGATTTCCAAAGGTGCAAGGAAGGGACTATATCTACATGGTAGTAGACAGATTGACTAAATATGCACACTTCTTTACTATTCCTTCAGAGTACAATGCATCTCAAGTAGCATATATATTCTTTAGGGAGGTGTTCAAACTCCATGGTCTTCTAAGGAACATTTTCAGTGATCGAGATGGAGGTTTCTTAGCATGTTTTGGGAGGAGTTGTTCAGGTTATCTGGGATGGAGTTGACACCTAGTGCTAGCTACCACCCCCAGAAAGACGAGCATACTTAGATAGTAAACAAATGGATTGATGGGTACCTAAGGAACTATGTGTGAGGAAATTCTTACTGGTGTTCTTTGATGATCTTCTGATCTACAACTAGACGTGGGAGGAACATATTAAGCATGTGGACGAGATTCTCACCATTATGGAGGAGCAGTTTCTTTTTTCCAAGGAGGAAAAGTGCGAGTTTGGGTTGAAAAAGATCCCCTATCTGGGGCATGTGATTGGTATTGAGGGAGTAAAGGTACATCAAGAGAAGATCCAGAAAATATTAGATTGGACCACCTCCATATCACTCACATATATGTGAGGATTCTTCGGGATATGCAGTTATTATAGGCGCTTTGTGAAAGTATTTTCACAATTGGTTGCGCCATTCACAAACCTCACCAAGAAGGGGGCATTCTGATGGTCAGAAGACACAGGGGTAGCATTCGATAGAATGAAGAAGGTGATGAGAACTTTTCCATATTTCACACAACCTTTTGTCCTGGAGTGTGACGCATCCAATGAGGGAATAGGATAAGTATTGATGCATAACCGACACTTGATAGATTTTGAGAGAAGAAATCTAAGAGATTCAGACAAGCTCTATCCGATCAATGATAAGGAGATTTTGTCCATCATGCATGCATTATCCAAGTTTAGACAGTACCTGATAGGAGGACTCTTTGTGGTTAAGACTGACCACAACAACTTGAGATATTTCATGGAGAAGCGCGATCTGAACGAGAGACGACAAAAATGGGTGAGTAAAGTGTAGGAATATGATTTTTACATTGAGCACATAAAGAGGAAATAGAACATAGTCACTGACACCTTATCTAGGCGACCTGCAACTTTCTCCATGACAAATATTTCAACAGACTGGAAGTCCATTCTTTTTTTGGAATAATCCAAGAACAACTTTTCCTATGAGATGATGGAGAGAAGTATTCACGATGACAGGTACAAGGTATTGGGTGAAATCATCTACTACAAAGACATGATCTATCTTGTCCCTGAGTCCAAACAAAAGGATAATATTTTGAGGGAAATACATGATGCACCACTAGATGGGCACCAAGGGTATTTGAAGACCTATAGGCAGGTGAGGGAGAGATTCTCATGGAATGGTCTCAAGGAGTATGTACTTCGTCATGTGAGGGAGTGCATGATTTTCCAACAGAACAAGTTGGAGTTTAGATATCCTGCAGGACTACTTCAGTCATTGTCGATTCCGAAGCAGAAGTGGGATAAAATTTCCATGGACTTCAGTCATTGTCAATTCCTAGAGTTTACACATCCTGAAGTACTACTTCAATCATTTCCGATTCCGAAGCAAACGTGGGATATCATTTCCATGGACTTCATCACAGAATTGACAAAGGTGTAGGGCAAAGAATGTATCTACGTGGTAGTAGACAAATTGACTAAATATGCACACTTCTTTGTTATTCCTTTAGAGTACAACACATCTCAGGTAACAGGTCTATTCTTTAGGGATGTGTTCAGACTCCATGGTCTTCCGAGGAACATAGTTAGTGGCCGAGATAGGAGGTTTCTCAATGCGTTTAGGGAGGAGTTGTTTAGGTTATCCAGGATGGAGTTGAAACCTATTACTAGCTACCACCCCTAGATAGATGGGCAAACTGATATAGTAAACAAATTCATTGATGGGCACTTGAGGAACTATGTGTCATGGCAACAACATGAATGGATAAAGTGGTTGCATCTCGGGGAGCACTGTTACAATACCACTCATCCTATGTCCATTGGGATGAGCCCATTCAAGGAATTGTATGGTTATGATGCCCCATCCTTTGTGGATTTGGTGTTTGGGGAGAGCATAGCTCCCAAGGCCAAAGATTGGTTGTGGGAAATCCATGACATCTTGAGAGTCCTGAAGGAGAATTTGCAGGCGACTCAGAATCAACAGAAGATGTATGCATATAGGCACAGGGTGGAACACATGTTTGAGGTTGGGGATCTAGTCTTTCTCAGGTTACAACCTTATAGAGAGTCGTTGTTGAAGAAGAGTGGTGAAGAGAATCTGAAGCCTCACTTTCATGGACCCTACAAAGTGATCAGGAGAGTTGGGGAGGTAACATATGAGCTGGAGATACCATTGGGTAACAAGATCCACAATACCTTCCTTAAATCTTTCCTCAAGAAGGCATTGGGACAATAGGTCATCGCTTCAGTAGATCTTACTCCACTAGATGAGGAAGGGAAGTTGGTTCTAGCTCCCGGAAGGATTGTTGACGTCAGAGAGCAAAGTTTGAGGAGCAAAGTTATTCGAGAGTATTTTTTTGTGTGGATAGGATTGCTTGTAGAAGATGCTACATGGGAAGGAGAGTAGATCTTACAACACCCTGATCTAGAGTTTCTTGAGGACAAAGAATCTTGGGAAGGGAGGACTATAATGTCCCCTTCCAATTGATCATGAAGGAGGATGACTCAATAGCCTATACAACTCCCGTAGGCTATAGTCAACAAGTGAAAAGGGATTCAAGGAGGTTTATGTGGTGTCACCAGGTTAAAAGAATGTGAAATTCTTAAGTGACATTAAATAAAATAAATAATTATATTTAAATGAATTTGGAGGGAAAATAAAGTGAGGGTTTGATTTGGTCAAAAAAGGGGAAAGATATAGAAGGCCCGAAGGAAGGATAAATAGAGGGGTAACCCTTCTCTTTGGCATTATGTTTTGATCTCTCATTTTGGAGTGCTCTTGGAGCCATTGTTTTAATATGTTTTAGCAAAACCCTTCCACTACTGCAGTCTAGTTTCAATGATGCAATACCCACCCTAGTCGGACAAGAGGGGAGTCCATCTAGGACTACCATTGGAGCTTCACTTGGAGTTTTGCATTCAATTGGAGAGTTACCTAGGTACGCAGGAGGTTTATGAAACTTTCCGAACAAGGCCAAGCCCATAAAATTTATGTACTCAACCCCTATGGGTTGAGTATGGGAGTCCTGTGAGGACCTATGCGATCGAGATTGCAACATGTCATTTGTATTAGGTTTGTAGGGTTATAGGAGGGCCACTAGCATAGCGAACGTTGCTGGAGCAGAGCATCGCAGGAAGCATCATAGATTGTCATCCTTCCAGGTTTTCTTGTATTGTTTCTGTTAGTAGATTTGTCTAACTTCCTTACAACCATTAGACTTGTGTCTTCAGGAGTATTCTGCAACTGTTATTACAATCATTATATATCATTATATTGTTATTTCCATCCATAATAAGATTCCACGGTTATCTACTCTATTTTTTGTGTAATGGATGCATGCAATGTGTTTGTTAGTGTTTCTGTATGAGCAAATTGTTTGTAAGGGGTTAATAACAATATTAATACCAAGTGTTTGATATATTTACACAAGGAGAATTAACAATTTTGGACAGAAAACATAATAAACCCACATAACCTAGTTGAGTACATTACATTGAGGCCGTAACAATTTTTATTAATACAATTATAACCMTTTTTGTTAAAAATAATAATAATGACAATGAAACAAATTTATACTTGATTTTTTCTTACATTTTTATGTCGAGAAGTTYTTTTTCCAATTTAATATAAKAGAAATGTATAATTCTTTCCATACTCAACACTATAACAATTTTTAAATAAATAAAAATAAAATTTTCATAATATGATTCAATATTAATATTAATATTAAATTAAAAAAAAAAAAACACAATATTGAAAAGGAGTGTTTTTAACTATTAATATTTAAAATCCAAAGTAAAATGATTGTACTCGATCTTACAATTACGTTTTACAAAAACGAAAAGTAGGTCTAGAAAGCTTACTAGTAAATACGTTATCAACCACCACTCATGGCCACTAACTACCATACGAATTGAGAAAAATAATATAATATGTCAAGGCCATGTAAGGTGGTGACCAAAGCTCATATTTATATCAGTCCGCTACTACTCATGGGAAATCCAAGTCCAAATGGTTTCGATCTCTCCTCTTTTCATATTTCATTTGTACATTTTACTATATATGTTCTACAAGCAATTCATCATGGTGGAAGGTAAAGAAAAGGATAAGCATGAACAAGTAGGTGAAGTGAAGGTGTAAACTTAGTTTTTTATAACAACTTAAAAAATTATAGGTAAATTTAACAATTTAAAATTAAAATTAATTAGTTTATAGTTAAGTTTGTATTTTATAGTTGATAAGGTTTCTTATAAGGAGGATTTACTTACATTTAAGATGAAGGGTTTTATGAGTTTCATCATTTTTTTTTTTTCATTTATGAGTTTTAGTATATTTTTGTTGATTGATACGAATTGTGGGTATTTGAAGAGTACTAAGACGATACTTATTGAGTGTTTTTTCATAATTTTTAATCTCAAATTTGATTAATTTACAAACCAAAAAGATGTGAGAGATATGATAATCATTGGAATTATTCTCAGTATTCTTAGTTATGTTGAGAAGGACAATTTTAGTTTGCTTTTCTAAAAATATTCGTGTAACATAGCATTGTGAAGTAGAGCAATATGAATTGTAATAGCCCAACCTAGCATGAACTATTTGGGAGGGTTGTTACT
>SNQJ01S0020186.1:164778-177081 GCA_010110895.2 Picea sitchensis | reverse complement strand
GGAATAATCCTTTAGCTTTCGTGATTTGTTTGAACTCTCCCCTCTAGTGGACAACTAAACCTATCAAGGCTCGAGCCAAGTGATGACAAGTGAATCCTTCCGAATCCTTCCAATGGTTTCAAGTCTCTTTGGGTAAGTCAAAACACACTCTTCAAAAAGATGTAAATTTTAAAATGACTTTCTATTTATGAAAGACAAAAAATATCATAAAATGTCAAAAGAAGGGTGTTATTTTCAATAACCCATTAATATTTGCATCTCCAATGTTTGGTTGGTCAATGAGTATTAGTTCATTACAAAATACTTGTCTTTGGCATATAGAGACAAATCATCTCTATTTTAATTCTATGTACCCTTTCAAAGCATTAAATCCATTACATAGCTCACACCTAGATAAATATCTTACCATTGTATTGGTAGGATATTTATTAATCAAGAATGAATGAGTCCATTCATCATCTCTTACAGTTTTCTAATTTGAATCCCTTATTATACTGTCTCCGGCAGTATTATGCTATGGATGGCCTTTGACTATCTATTATTTACGTTGACTTAAAAAAGATTTTTAAAAGAGCTAAAGTTAAATATAAGAAACATAATTTATTATTTTTCGATATATAAAATTTTATATTTTTCTAAGTTTTTATTGGTTAATAAGTTTAAGGTGTTATTGGAACTTTCACGTGGTTCAAGATTTCAAATTTATTGAATAGACACGCGTCGGTAACTATAGCGCTTTTCCTGGCGGGGTCTCTGATTTCTGCAGCGAACTTTCCCCACGGGCGCTGCCTGACTCCTGTGTACTGCCGGGCCATCCTGTGCTTCATCTGTCCAGTGATCCAGGGACGGAGTACTGACCATTTGACCGCCCGATTGAGTTCCTGCCGTGCTGATACACAATGTGTTACGAGACATTCTGGGCGGCAGATTCAGCTGCGAATGCAATGATTTCCTGATGGTGCCACGGTTTTTCGAGCTTGACTCTTCCATGCTATCCATATTTCTCTGGGCTTTTTGCAGACCAGAGGGATCGAACTCGCGACCTGCAACTTCCCAGGTTGATACAGATTTTTTATTTTTCAGAAACACCATGTCCGGGAGTAGGTGCAGCAAATGCACATTGTTTCCCATGTATTCAAGGAACGGATTACGTGGCTAGTGGATGACATGGCGGAGCGTTGGCGCTAAGAACTTTGGCGGGCTTTGCTATTGCCGAGGCCACGTAGGACCGTATTGCATGAGTTCTATGTATCGAAAACCCATGAGTTCTATGTAGCCATGGGACTATTATCGTGGTTTACCGTAAGGCAGGGTTTACCGTATTGCATTAACCATTAGAAGTGTTTTGAAAACAAGAAGTGATAYTTATGTGARATRGGTAAGAGATAATGATTTTTAATTTTTATAATATTGATTTGTTTTGAAATTTTTTTCTATTATTTTTATAAAAAAATAAAAATACTAATACTAATCAGCATAAACATTTAAAAATAATAAAATAAAAACAAAAGCAAATGAATAAAAGGGGTTGGATTCTAGAGGAAAGGGTTGGGAAGAAACCRCCTCAAGCATGTATGTCAGTGTAAAATGATTAAGTCACATGAACCGTTAACCATGTTCATGTTAATGGTCATATAGTTAAACTATCTATTATGGTKAACCTGAGGTTATTATTATAAAATAATTACGTTAAACTATCTATACTAATATATCAATAGTTAAACTATCTAAGTTTAACCTGTTTATAGCTATTATTAACTATATACAATAATAAATAAAATGTTAGGAGGCAGTATTATGCAGCAAAGCTGCTCTTGTTTATTTACAATCTGAGTGCAATGTTAGGTAATGTGGGAGTGTTTTCTTCCACGTTAGGGTTTTGGGAATATTCCCTTATTCCAACATTGTGAAAACATCATATGGCATTCACTCCCTCTTACTCTTATGTTCTAAAGTCATTCACTTTGGCTCGACTATATAGAGATTAACAACCCTCAGTGCCTCGAAGTCGCCCTCTGAATTCATTCACCTAATCTAATGGAATCAACTCTCTTTTTATCCTCACAAACCCTTCTTTAAACCTCTATCCACTCCTTAATTTATGTTGGAAGAAGAAACGATTTTACTCTTTACTTCCTCGCACGTCCTCTTCTCCTAACAGTTCACCTCCTGTTAGACTAGCCAATGACTGTTATGTCTTATGTGTCTTGAAATGGATTTCTACAGTAAATGCACTTTCATAGAAAACTTCATGTAGCTCTTCTACAAAAATCTCTTGATCCTTATGCTATCTACCAAACAAAATCTAATTTATCTTAGGTGATGTGGATTTCTCGAGACCAAGGATGCTCCTGCATCAAACACCCTTGGCAAGAAAAACATGAGCTTCCAACTCATGTGGGCGAAATCACAGAGTCTGTGGAGGAGGAATACCCTTCAAGGTGTTCCAACTCTTCTTTAGAAATCTACGATGCATGTTCAGAACTTCAATCCTTCCATTTGACTAGATACTTGAAATACTCTTTGTTTCCTGCCCTTCTACAAACCATTTTTGCCAAGATATGTTCCACTTCATCAATTGATTTAATTGGTAGCTGCTTTTTCCATGTGTCCATGCTATCCAATTCACCATCCTCTTCTCGTTCATGGAACTCATACAAGTCAACAATATTGAATATTGGTGAGATATCAAAGTTCTCTAGCAATTCCAACCTATAACCATTTTCAGAAATTTTCTTTAGAATCTCACATGGTCCAATCTTCTTGTATTTGAGCTTCTTGTATGTACCTTTGGGGAATATTTCTTTCCTCGGATGGGTCATCTCCAATTTACCTTCCTAAAATGTATTTTCTCTTCTCTACAAATATTCCCTTTGCTTGTATCTGGCATTGTTTTTTTTGTAGCTTTTGCTTGGCCTACTCATGCATTTCCTATATGTCCTTTGTAAAATCTCTTGCATAAGCACTCCTTCTATCCTCCAAATATGGAAACTTGACTAAATTCACTACTCTCTTTGGGCATTTTTCCATAAACAACCTGAAACAGAATCTTGCCCACATATTGATTTACAGAATCGTTGTAGGTGAACACAGCTGGGAGAAAACCAAATCTCACTGGGATCGTTTTTCTCCACTCAATCTCCTTAACAAATTCCCAAGACTCTAGTTAACTACCTCAGTCTGCCCATTTGTTTGTGGATGATATGCTAAATTGTACAACAACTTGGAGCCCATATGGAATGCTTCTGATTTAGCTTACCTCGATTGTTGGTGTACTACAACGCCTTATGATCAGTAAATAAGACAAATTCCTTCGGTATTAAGTAATGTCACCATTTCTTCGAGGCTTGAAAAATAGTGTAAAACTCTCAATTATAAATAGAGTACTTCTTCTTAGCATCATTCATTTTTTTGCTAAGGAATGTGATTGGTCTTCCTTCTTGGCTCAAAACTATTCCAATCGCTGAATTGTTTGCATCATAGTCCACTTGAAACACTTTGTTAAAATATGGCAGCATTGAAATTGGTTGTTTGGTTACCTTTTTCTTCAAGTTTTCAAATGACTTCATGGTTGTTAATGTCCACTGGAAAGTCCCTTTCTTCATACATTTTGTAAGTGGTGCACAATTCTTGTTGAAATTTTGGATAATTTTTCTTTACAATCTCGCCAAACCATGGAAGCTTCTCACATCAAAGGTACACTTAGGTGTTGGCCAATCCAAAATGGCCTTTACCTTTTCGGGACCCATCCTCAAGCCTTCATTGGAAAACACAAAACCCAAGTATACTAATTCCTCCTTCAGAAATGTACACTTCTTCAAGTTTATCAAGAGTTTATCTTCCCTCAACCGTTGCAATACCTTTCTCACATGATACACATGTTCTTCCTTCATTCTACCGAATATTAGAATGTCATTGAGGTATATGACAACAAAATTTCCCAAAAATGGTTTCAAGACTTCATGAATGTTCTAGGGGCATTGGTTAACCCAAACGACATGACTAGCCACTCCAACAATCCACCCTTCATCTTGAATGTTGTATTCCATTCGTCACCTTCTCTTATCCAAATCTGATGATACCCACTCTTCAAATCGATCTTTGTAAATTACTTGTCCCTAATCCAATAATATATGAGGTCATCCATCCTTGGTAATGAAAACATGTACTTCATAGTAATGATATTGATATCCCATGAATCAGTACACATTCTCTATTCACTCCCTTTCTTGGGTGCCAATATTTTTTGTACAACATTGGGACTTAAACTCTCCTAGATTAGTACTTGATCAAGAAACGCTTGCACTTGTCTACTCACTTCTTCATTCTTCATTGGATTCATCTAGTAAGGAGATTTATTAGGCAGACTTGACCTTGGTATCAAGTCGATTTGATGTGATATACTCCTCAAGGGAGGTATCCATACTGGCAGAACATCCGCAACAATCTCTTTAAATTCATTCAACAATGGTTGAATCTTTGATCGCACATGACTCTTTTTCCCAATTTCTTGGACTTGTTTCAGCATCATGGCCAAACATAAACTAGACTTTTTTTGTTCTTTCAAAAATTTCTTAGTTGAACAAAACATGACACAACTTCTACTACTACCCACATCCCTACTGTTATTGTATCCTATTGTTTTCATTGCATCTTCTAGCATTGGTTCCAATCGCTATCATTGTCTAGCCTTCATGAACTCATAGGTATTCACTCTTCCATCATGGAAAACCTTCCTATCGAACAACCATGGTCTTTTGAGCAGTACATGACATGCATCCATGTCTACTGCATCATCACAAGACCACTCCTTGAAGTTTTCGATCTGAAAATTTAACAAGAATTGCTTCGTCACAATGACTTATTATCCCTTTTGTAACCACGAAACCTAGTATGGATTGGGATGGGGAACACACTTTAATTTTGATTTCTCTGTGACCTCTATTTAAACCAAATTGTTTATACTTCCACCATATATGACCAGGTTGCAACATTTTCCCTAAATTTTACACTTAGTTTTAAAACATTTATTTCTCTTCTCAAGATCTTCTATTGTCTTTCTTTCAGGTTTAAGTAGCACTCTCCAGAACATTAAATTCTCACCTTTCTCTTATTGAAGTACCATCACACTTTTTCCAAAAATCGATGCCTCATATGTTTGTGTGGCCTATGTTCTGGCTTCACTTATTTTTCCTTAATTATTCTTTTCTGGACATTCAGATGCCTTGTGTCCCTCTACTCCACATTTGTAGCAAGTAATAATATACTTATTGTTTCCTCTTTTGAATCCTCTTCCCCTTATAGTTCCATTTCCTCCTTTGTTACTTTGGCTACTGGTGGATTCATCCTCCTTTCTATTGCCTTTAGTAGCATTTGTTCTGCCCCTGCCTCTAGATCTTTTTCCTTGGAATTTCCATTGCAATTTTTTGTCAATATTTTCTTCCACCTTCAAAGCAACCTGATAGACCTCATCTACATTGAAATAAATGTGTACTCATCTCATCTTGAGTATGATATTTCAACCCATTCACAAATCTCACCACTCTTTGATATTCTGGTTCTTTTATCCATTATTTGAGTGACAGTTTAAATAATTCCTTAGTGTTCTCTCGGACATATGTCTCTTTCTTCCTCAAGTTTTGTACTTGCTTACATAAATTATGCTAGTAATAAACATGTAGGAATTTCTCCTTGATTGTTTTAGCCATTTTCCTCCAGGTTTTGATCTTCTCTTGTCGGTTGTCTACCCTGCCCTTCTGTAGGATATTCCACCAAAGCGAAGCATGTCCCTTTAGCTTTGTCATGGTAAACCGAACCCTATTGGGGTCCTAAACATTGTCATACTCAAAGTACCTTTCGAGCCCCCTTATAGAGTCAATGAGAGTCTCATATTTCAAACTACCATCATAGCATTAAAATTTCACCCTTGCACTACCTATGTTCTTTATAAATTATAACAAATGTACTATTAGATCTCCTTCCTCACCATTTCTCTCTTCTTCTATCTTGTCTTTCGACTCTAAGTTTGCTTCAACATCCCCGAGTCTTCTATTCTCTAGTTCTTCTATCTTCCTTCTCAATTCCTTCAATTCTTGGTTCCTCACACCTCCTCACGTTGTTAATCCTCTTCATGGAGGAATTCTTCAAGGTGCCTCGTATCCCTCGACCTGACTAATATTCACAAGATTTACGTCTAGGATCAGTTTCTCACAACTTATCTTCCAACAAATGTGTTGAACAACCTCTCTTAGGTCCTTCCACAACCACACTCTATAGGAACACTAACAAGAGACCAACCTTTAGAGCTTAACCAACTCTGATACCACTTTATGCAGAGAATCTCAACCCATCACCCAAACTCAACTATAGGATTGTGTTTTCTCCCTTTCATAGTACGCAACTACCAACATTTTAATCTTCACATACATTAAACTAAGAAAAAAAAAACAATACAAGGGAAATTAACAACAAATTAATTTAGACAAGGGAAATAAAAACAAAACTATAACTGTAGGATTTATTAATCTAGAATGAATGCATCAATTCATCATCTCTTACAGTATGGGAATCAGGATCCCTTATTTGTTTACAATCTAAGTGAAATGATAGGTAATTTGGGTGTGTTTTCTTTCACGTTAGGGTTCTAGGTGGATTCCCTTATTTCGAGGCTATGAAAAAATTTGATGTCATTCACTCACTCTTAATCTTTTGTTATGAAGTCATTCGCTTCCACTCTATTGTCTCGAGATTAACAACCCTCATTTCCTTAGTCTGAAAGTCTCCCTCTGAATTCACTCAGCCAATCTAATGGCATCGACTCCCTTTTCTCCTCATGGGCCTTTCTTTAAACCTCTATCCACCAATTGATTTTGGTTAGAAGAAGAAACAATTTGTCTCTTTACTTCCTCACGAGTCCTTTCCTCATGACAGTTTCACCTCATGTTGGACTGATCGATAACCATTATATCCTACATGTCTTGAAATGGATTTCTACGAAAAATGCCCTTTCGTAGAAAACTTCATGCAGCGCTTCTACATAAATCTCATGATCCTTATACTATCTACCAAACAAAATCTAATTTATCTTAGCTGATGCGGATTACCCAAGACCAAGGATGTTCTTGCATCAATTGTCAATTATTGTTGATATGGGTATTGATGTAAATTGTAATGGCATTGGGATATTATTAGTAAGATTAATTACAAATGAGTTATTGAATGTCAATTTCAAGATAAAACATTAGACATTGAGCCAACCCAATGAAATCAAGTCATCTCTATCTTTTTCATGTTCACATATTCCATCTCACTAATAGTATCAAACATGTTGATTCATAGTTATTTTGTTGCACTCGTAATGCTATGTGTTTACCTATTAAAATGCATGACATGGTTATAGCTTTGGTATCTAATATGATTATTATTTCAACACATTAGCGTGCCTCTCAACCACTTAGTATGTAATTCATGGCATCCTCACTAATAAAATAGATAATGGGAACAAAAAAAATAACTAATAATTGAATGTAAATCTTTCAACTATCCACCAATCTTGTAAAAATTTGGTCAGCCTCATCATAAAGATAATGAATAGTTTTTATTTGTTTCACATAAAATTATTTAATGATTATGTTTGGGATTAAAAACTATATTAAGCTTGGTGAAATTTTTAACTTGTATATTCTTGATTAAGTTTATATGAACTTGCACAGAATGAACCTTTTCAATATCATAAAACCTAAAATTTGGATTACAACGATGAGAATGGTGATTCGATTCATTCAATTTATATCATCATCAAATCCTTACTCCTTTGCTCTCCAAAATGATCATTCCCCTTTTCCCAATTCCACATATCTTTATCTATCAAACTCTTGCACTTTCTTCTTCATGTTTCTAGCAACATTGACACTAGCGTGACAATATGTTGCAAATATGTTGGCAATTCCCCATAGCTCTATTTTCCCCTACCTCATCCCATGCCCAAGATCAAGGAGACATATCCTTTGTAGCATTAATGCTTGGAACAAAATTTTTGAATCTAGGTAGGATTCTTAAGAAAGCTAAGGGAAAGGTAACAMAATATTTATTATCATCAAACTTATGCATTAGGGATTATGCTCTAACATCTCACTCTATCATGCATTTTCRCATGTTTTGAGAGAAAAAGTGAACAATCARTATCCTCAATAGAAATAACAATCAATCAATTTCCTTTAGTTTTGTGTTTCTATGGATCTTGGGAAGCTCCAAACCATAAATACATTAACCTAAATAATAAGCAATAGATGCAATCATGATAGATTGTCATGTTCCTAGAAGCCTATAATGCAAGTTAGGTATCTTCATTGTTGTTATAGTAACTTGATAGAATTATCACCCTTCAACAAAGGCCTCAAGATCTACTACAWTTTTTTGTTTTCTAATGAAATCAAGAATGAACATGAATCCTATGGTTAAGCAGGTTTGGGGTATGTTCAAAATATGAATATAAGACGCAACACCCATGCATCATATGGATACATAGATTAAATCCTCTCTTATATGGATGTTCACAAAAATATTTTATTTTTAGATTGTATTTAAAGTTTTATATATTGCCATTTTTAACACTTTGAAATTCCTCCGAAGAAAACGTGACTCAATGGTTATGAATTTTTATCATTATTAATGTATATATAACCCACAATGGGTTTTTTTGAACTTGCAAACWATGCTTATTATTTMTTTCAATTGAAATGTGATCTTATCTATGTGGTTGTTCGTTAATTTTAACATTTTAAATAATTGGAAGGACAATACTTTATTTAGAATATTTTCTTTTAGTGTGTACCTAGTTTACTCTTGTCAATTGAAGTAGAACTGCTTTTTCAACTTTTCATAGTGGAAGGGTTCAATGAATATAACCCTTCAACTTGAAATTAAGAGTCGTCCTTCAAATTTGATCAATGATTAGATTACAATTACAATTGCCACTCCTCATTCACTACAATTAAATACGCATAAATTCAACGTGAATATAGTAAATTTTTGTGCCACAAATCCAACACATTATGATGTCATCACCAAATGCATCTAGCCTAGGCAGGGGTAGAAAAACAAGGCATCCAAATTTTGACTCTTGGGATATATCAGCGTAATACCAACATAGAAAGTCTCTTGGGGAGGATCATAATTAAATAAAATGTATTCACATTGTGAAATAACAAATTGCAGTAAAATATGCAAACATGGAGTAATGAGAATTCACAGCAACCAAATCCCTACGATTATATTTAATATGAAAATATGCACAACATGCACATTCATATATTTCTCTAATAGAAAATAACATCAATTTTCAAATTCATAAGAAAAGATAGAATACTTACTCTTAACAAAATATCATCTAAGAAACTAGTTGTGTACGAGAAAAATTTCACCCAATCATAGGAATTTAATATAAACACCACCCCCAAGCTAGGTTATGAGGCCATTAGGGTGAATANATTCATAAGAAAAGATAGAATACTTACTCTTAACAAAATATCATCTAAGAAACTAGTTGTGTACGAGAAAAATTTCACCCAATCATAGGAATTTAATATAAACACCACCCCCAAGCTAGGTTATGAGGCCATTAGGGTGAATAAACCAAACTACATGGTTCTAGCTCACTTAACCCAACCCATCACACTCATGCTAAGACAATGCAGTCATTACAAAACACTCAAGGAATCGCATCCAACTATCAAACAAACAAGGCACTTCCTTCCAATGCCCTACACAACATACAGAAGATATTACCTTTCTTTGTTGAATAGTCCATTATGGATATTCTTCCCTTGAAATTCTCTTCAATGTAGACATAAAGAGTCCAATATATTGAATTCATTCTAATAATATAATCCCAAATAAAACTTGGCCTTCACGCTTCCAATTAGAAGCAAATACAAAATGGGTGAAGAATTCATAATTGATCTTGCATATATGATCTTCTACAACCATATATATCTCATCCAAGGTTTGTAATTTCCTCTTCCCAGTGTTTATTTGGTTAATAACCAAGGTGGTTGTTGGTTAGCAATGGGGAACACCACATGAGCAACATAGAGCATGAACATAAGAATGGTAGTATGAATGGAATAACAGTAACAAGAAAGTTGATGAAAATGATGGTTGGCATTCCTTATGAAATGAGGAATGAAGTACTCTTACACTCCCCCATAATGATTGTACTCAACTCATGATTCAATGACTAGGTAAGAAGACTTCCCACCAACCTATTACATGCATTCAATGATTGGTTTTATAAGTCAACAGAGGTTAATGTCTTCATTTAAGGCATGTGGTGGAGAAGAGATTATATCTAAGGTTGACACTTGATAATAAAGGATTTACTTCCCCATAAGCCCTCTTTCCTCTTCTCCTCTGTTGGAATCATAGCCCCTCTTCTGCTCTCCACAACCATCATGGACCATTATATATTATATTCCAACAATAATATTTGCATAGCTTGATTCCATCATGGAAATCCTACTACATAGTCCATAAAAATATATTTAAATCGCACATACTTAGCCATTCACTAATTGGGCCTTGGCCTTGAGATCTGCACCAGATACTATCATATTTACATTATTTATATATGGGGTCATTTATTTAATTTGGCATGGCTTGACTCTTTTCATCATAACCATGCATTTAAAATGCATACATAATTTGATCCAATACATTCCAAGGTCAAAATCGAGGTATTACTTACACAATGTCTTATGAGTCTCAGTGCCCACCCAACACATACTTCACTCAATATATACATAGTACAATGCCTCAGTGTAAAAAAAATATCCAATCATGGCCATTCCTCCATCCAACAAAAAACAATCACCCATAAATGCAAACCACAGTGTGTCACTTAGTGAAAAACATGTAAACACATTGTCACAATGAAGATATCACATTAACTTGGAACCTCGAGAAAATCACAAGGATCATCTATAGGAGTGACCACAACATTGCCATACATATTCTTGTGCCTTGATAAGACCCAAGAAACTCAAATACAGATAACAAAACTTAGGGAAAATTGATACTTGAGAATGAACACAATATTGAATGAGTAAACCACTAAGTGCAGATTATTAGAAAATAACAAAAAACCTATACATGAGCAAACAAGAAAGAATAATTATATAAAGAATTGGGTTTTTTCTTGGTTCAACGTAAATAGTAACTTGGGTATTAGATAGTCCCCTGATGTGTATCCTTCACTCTGTATTTTTATAGTGTGATTAGTTTGATATTGCTAATAACTTTGATGTTCATAAGGGTGAATGGAGTATAAGTACACAATCTGAGAACTCCATAAATAGGATAGAAACCAAATTGTTTGGTGTCATAATTGAGATGTTGAAGCATAGAGCGACCATTCACATTATCAAGGGATCACATGAACAAGCTCACAATCCTATTAATGTGTGAAGGAAAGTGAATTTATAACATGTATGGAATTTGGTGGAGTCAAAATTGTAGTGCTTTCCATCATCATTATTTGACATAATTTTGACATAATGGGTGTTTTTTTTTTCTAAGGAAAAACAATTGTAATTTTTATTATAATAGAATGAAAATCACATTCTTTACATGTACAAGAGTGTCTTCACAATATGTGTGCAGAAGGGTATCATCTTCTATATACATTAATGCAATATGAATACATGCTATAGGTGTGTGGAGATAAAATCAAATGACAATACTTTCACTTTTCTCTATACATCCTCTTACCACCATCATTTCTTCATTGATGAGACTTCATTTATAGTTTACTTTATTCAAGTTTTCCTTTAACTCTTGCAAAGGAACTAAGTGTTCAATCGCCCTCCATGTGTCATCTCGTGAGATACAAAGAGATCGGTATTTCATGTCTAGAATTAGTCATTACCATCTTGTGGTTTGTAGTTTAGATTATGAATGCAAGTGCTCCTACTAACATCCTATCACTTGATGTTTCTCTAGATAGAACATTGGATTTCAGAGTTGGTTTTGAATCTTAGGGAAAACCTAATAAAAAATGATGCAAAACTATTAGGATTGTGAAATGGACATTTGCATATTATTGAAAATCAGATGTGCCAAGATGAATTAGATCCTAATATTGAAAGAAATCTTTTTACAATGGTTGGAAGTGGGAGATGAAAAGACTTCAATTATTGAATGCTCAATTGCTTCATATTTCTTTAGAATTCATGGCACTAGGTGTAAATCATCTATTAAAAGAGATTGATTGATCTTGAGGAATATTTGTTCAGTTTCTTCTTATCT
>SNQJ01S0020186.1:82299-152187 GCA_010110895.2 Picea sitchensis | reverse complement strand
GGCAATTGGTCACGACTCTTGTGATAGATCTGGCTATTTAAGCAAATAACATGATATATAATACAACATTTTCCATGCAAAGTTTTCTAAAGAGATTGCATAAAAGAGGGGAAAAGGAAACCAAAAAGGCGAAGAGAGAAAATATTAAAACATAATAATTGAACAAAATAATCAGCATATTTATTGACTTCTTCATTGATAAGCCAACGGCCTCTAAGAATATAACAACCAAAAAAAAAAAAAAACAATATTAAAAACCATATCAAAAGAAAGAAAACAATATTAGAAATCATACCAAAAAAAGCGCGATGTCCCTATTCATATCAAGCCGTGATCTTGATGATATATAATTTCTGGCAAGCCACAATAGAAGGTTAAAAGGCAAAGATGAGGGACTCTCGGTGGTGGATCCGGATCCGCATATGCAAATGGTGGATTTGTAGATGCAATTCCCCACTGAAACCACTTCACATAACAACTATTGATCATGCTAAAATTTGGTTCTAGCTTATGGGTGAAGGAACATTGAGGTGGTGGAGCAACAAATCACACAGATTAGAAGAGACACGTAGCAATGGTATTGACGAAAGGTCAAAGAGTTTGTGTGAAGATCGAAGGAGCATTGAGGCGGTGGATCTGGAAATCACAAGTAGCAAATTAGAAGGGACACATGATCGGTTAGGTGTTCTTAAGGGGAGGTTTCTTCAAGGCTTTCGTAGTCAGTCTAGAGCTTATGGGAACTTGCCATTTTTTCATCACCAAATGACAGATCTTATCTCTGCGCGACAAATAATATAACCATTGTGTTCTCCTTCACGAACTCAAACTGCTACTCCTACTACACCGTCTCTAAACTGCTACTGATAGGCGGCGACTTCTAGGTTCATTTGACATCTCTATGCCATTAGTTTCTTCGCAAGACTCACCGCATGGGAGACAAAACAGAGGGAGAAAACCCCAATTGGTCTTTGCATTTCCACTTTCAATTTCAAAGTGTGGGTGTGGGTCGGCTGCTCAATTTATCCACTGTTGCGTGTGACCATAAAATTCAAAGCAAATTCTGTCAACCCTACTTCTGCCCTGCTTCTGCAGCTCACATATGTCTGTCTTTTGGTTGAGTGTTCGAATCTCACAAAAGAAATATTTCCACTTCACATTTGAGGTGTTCTTGTCTTCCTGATATTCACATTTGTTCTAAAAGGTATGTTCTTAGCGTTTGAACTTTTCATTATTTGCTAGCAGGAGCAAGTTTCTTGTGAGTGTGAGAAAGAAGGGTGCATTATTTCAGTCACTGCCAACCCAGAACTGAGAAATTGTTTGAAAGGTCCTTATTTTCATATTTTTTGTGTCAAGTGTGCATGGTATCCATTCTGCCAAAATCCCCAAACTTGGACCTAGAGTGAGTCAGGGTCAAAACACAATGAGAGTAGAACCATCCTCCACTGGCCAATTTTTAATATTGATGACAATTAATTTAAAAATTGAATCAATTTATTAAATAAATAAATAGGTACTCAAAAGAATTGAAATTAGCATAGATCTCAGAAAAAAAAAATATTACATGTGGTTCATTGTGAGCAAGATGGTCGACGGGTGATGGAATCCCAGAGACCGTACTTGCTCCCAAGCCAATGTGGACACCTTGTGAATTAGGCACGGCCATTGTAATCGTTGTGTCTGCAATATGTTCCATTCTTTTGGCTCTACTCAGCTGCTAGCTGCCATTTGTAGAGCTCCTCCTGCACATGACTGGCAGTTGTTAATACTATGGCATCCCATGTGGGCACTCTCTAAGGATGCCTCACTGACAACCTCAAATGGTACCAGGAATTCCATAGTATATCAATTGTATCTGGCTTCCAATTAACAATAGAGTACCCATTTCATACGGTACTCATTCTTGTATCTTATGAAATGGGTACTCCAACACTTAAATAAATGTAGAGAGAAGGAAAAAACCTTACACAGAGGGCTCACTTATCATCGATGCACACATTGAAATCCGAGTTTCTCCAATTTCCATCAACAAGCCTCTCTTCGGTAAGTTCATATCTTCACCATGAGAATAACCTGGATATATTTAATGTATATATGTAAAAAATGATCAGAAAGCTTATCAAAAACTATATTATTGACACCCAAAGAAAACTATGTAAATTACCAGAAAAATATGGGCTTTTGCTACTGCATATTTCAATGGTCGGCCTATTGCAGAGAAAGCATGGAGGTAAGGAATCAACCTCCTGGCGAGTGATTAGGAAACGCTTAAAGACACATGAGCAAGTGAGAGGGGGAGCATACATGCATACACCATTTAAAATAAACCAAGGTTGTCAGGGGTAGTCATTGAACAATTTTATGTTTCTCATTGATAAAGGTGGAGTTGGATTTATAAAATAGAGATAAAACCATAAATTTTGTAGGAAACCCATATTTTGACACCAATCCCCAATCTCACAGATCAAATCAAACCCCCAAAAAAACTGCAAAAATCGTAACAGTAAAATCAAAAGCCAACCCAACACACTAAATCAAACAATAACAGAACAAAGAACAAAAACAACACCTTTAAGGTTCCATTGCAATGATGGCAATGGAAACAGGATTTGTGATAAACATAATTATCATCTGTCAATTGATCAACCTAATAGACCGTCTTTTCACATGCCTTGCACTTCCGTGTTGTGCCAACGAACGCCATCTTCAGGGGCATGCGAAGCTGAATAAATCGCCTCTCCCAAATGACACAACCGCCAGAGAATACACATGAAACTCCATGGGAGGAAGCCCGAAGATCAGTCGCTCAGCGCAGAGAAATGAATAAGGATTGTAATCGATTCTGGAAACAAATGACAAACGGGGAGGAAGAAGTCTGGAAGCTACAGCTTGGAGTCAGGATAAAACACATGGAATGAAATGATTTGATGATTTCAGTGAACGGATGGCAAATTTTGATATGTTTTGGACAGAAGACGAAGCCTCGGCAATAACCTCCCCTATAGGAACACCTTCGGTGTAATTAAGTTATTAAAAATAAATTTATTACAATATATTTAAATTTTTTATTTTTATATGAAATTAATTTAAAATTAAATAATATTTAATTAACTAAATAAAAATAATTACAAATTTATGAGATATATGATCACTATTTATTATTAATAAATAATTTATTAATAAATAAAATAATTTGTGGTAATGGTGGTTACCTCTAGTGAGATTAGATTTGGTTTATGGACCTTAATAAATGTAAGGAAATTACTTGGGTTTCCTTAGAATTATATTTATGTACTTGAAAAGTTTTAAGAGAAGTGTCCCTAAATACCAAAGTTTACCAAAGTTTGGATGAGTGAAAGGTTATGAAGGTTGGTTTTGAAACAAATATTTTGAAATCGTGATTGTTGTGATTGCAACGAGAGATGATTTCTAGAGTACAGTGTGAGAGAGATGTGTATTTCTTTATGTACTTAACATGTAGTTGACAAGTGGCATTTAAAACAAATATTAGAGATTTGATCCCTCTTGGTGTATGATAGATATGGAGTTAAGATGGATCTATGTTGTAATGTGGATGTACTCGGAACAATCTAAAAGAAAGTGTTTTTCATCCTCAACTCTCATGGTATCATAAAAATTACTAATTCTTTCAATCTGTAACTTTTTAGGAGTTTTCCAATACCATGCTTTACTATAAGACTCTTAAGAGTTTATCCATATTTTAATAATGTTAATTTTCTTCTTTACACTAATAAAACAAAATAATAATAATAACTTTTTAAACAAAGATTAATCATCCCTCATAATATTTATAATTTTCATACTTCTCAATTTTTCATAGTTAATTTAATTTATATAAAAAAAAACTTTTAAAAAACCTTTATTTAAACTTTATTGTAATTAGGAATAAAATTAATGATTATGTCAAAGAGGTGTATATAGGAAGAGTGTTTTTTCCAAAACCTGTCAATAGTGCAAAACCTGTCAACTAAACCATGTTGTATTTATACCTCACACCTCCACTCGTCAACAGGGAAAAACCTGTCAACCAAACCACCTTGTATTTATACCTCACACCTCCATGTCCAGTTGTTAGTTTTCAAGCATTTTGGGTTCCAGCGGTTTGGTTTTCTCTAGTTTTCCATCATGATCTTGTCGGTGGTCCTGTCAATTTGTCAATAGGATTTATCTTCCAACACGACGAAACCCAATGGTTGTCGACCTCCCATGATCTTTATTTCCATAATCTTCGTTGCACACGCCGTGTTGACAGATTGTTCTGAGGATTTTGAGCTCTAAGTTCAATTGCCGATTTTTAGGTAAGGTGTTTGATAGAGTGTTCGAGGATTTTGAGCTCTAATTTTAGTTGTTGGTTTTCAGGTTATTCCCAGAATATTGGAAGCTCTCGTGTGGCATTTTTAATGGCATGTGAAGAAGGTGGTTATGTTGTGATGAACTTGGTTGACGACAAGTTCTAGTTGTCTTCTGATTTTATCAGAGTGACGGCATGTGAATAAGGTGGTTATGTTGTGATGAACTTGGTTGACGAGAAGTTCTAGTTGTCTTCTGATTTTATCAGAGTGACGAGGCCACACCTCTCACAAAGAACTCAAGATTCAGCCATCACCTTCTTCCTTGAGAATGGGGTTTGGGGTCTCTCGGTTTTTTTTTAGGTAGTCTTGCTACAAAGCATAGAGAGAACATCAATATCCTCCATAAATAAATCATTCTTCTGAGCCAAGGTATCTATACATATATATACCACAGTAAAATGTCAATATGTATTCAAATGGAAATGGTATCTGGCATTGTATGAAAGGAGCTACATTTATCTGGTAGTATTCGTAGACATGATATTTACTAAACATGCCTTGGATTCAAATTTGAAGAAAGTAGTTCATCGGTTACCTTTTCAAGATAACAAAAATTGATAAAATGGACTATATTGAAAAGCAAATTGTCACAACAATTCTAATGTGAGGAGTAGCACACTTGATTCATAGAAAATGTGTAAATATTCTCATCAAACTGCAAAGCAATTGTTTTCAATTAATTCATGCTATATGCACTTGTCTGTGGTATGTGTCTCTGAAGAGTGCCCATTCTACACACAAAAAATTTGATATTTTGGTCTGTAAGCTAATTCTCAATTTGCTTTTGTATGTGACAAACTTCTCTTGGGTTCATTTCCTTACAAGGAACTTTATAATGGAGTTTTGTGGGAAGTTGAAGGAAAGGTTAGTTTTATCCTCTCCTTTTTGAAGTGTTTCTTAGAAACATGACCTGTGGGTATGCACTTCATAACATGAACTCTCTTTATCTTTAAAGATGAAGATCATACAACATTGATAGAGTTCACAGACCAATCAGGTGAATTGAACTAACACCAATCAGGTGAATTGAACTAACAAAATCCAAGGTTGCAAATTCAAGTAGACCACTAACCATTTTGTCAGTTAAAATGATGTTTATTGCATGAATCTTGATGTGTATTTTCAATGTATCGAAGTATGATAGGAATGATCCAAAATAGGAACATAAAACTATTGACCTCCACATTAATCCAACTGGGCCTACTACTCTAACCAATCAACAATCCCAATTCACTACGTATTATACCATAACTGCTACAGGAAAGATAAAAAAAAAGTAGATAAAATCAACTATCCTTAGAAGAAAATTGTCACAACAATTCAAATGTGAGGAGTAGCACACTTGATTCATAGAAACTATATTAATCTTCTCCTTAAACCGCAAAGCAAATTTATTTTCAGTTCATTCATGCCATCTGCACTTGTGTGTGGCATGTAACTTTGAAGCAATGTTGTAAATATCAACAATATATCAGATTTTTCAGATTTATCGCTGAGATAAATCGCACAGTGATATATCAAATTGAATTTATCGTGAGAAATCCAATATAACGTAATAAATTAGGAAAATATCGTGAGTCGAATGAATGTATCGTCTTGTTGCTTTAAGTGATTTGGATTTGAGTGAAAAGTGTGTTTGATTTGAGTTTTAAGGTCATGGGTGGTATTTTTTTTTTCTTTTTGTTTGATTGCAAAAGTGTGAGGGATCTAGAGAGGTGTGAGATAACATTGTGCATCTGTCCAAGAAGGAAAAATACAAGGATCTTGTCACCATTAGTCGAGAGATTGTGAGCGATCGTGGAGTGGGGATTCAAACCATGAAGACTTCCAGGTATGTATAAAACATTTTTCTTTCATTTGTTTGTTTTTCTAGACTTAGGCTAGGGTTTGGAATGTGCCTCTTCTTGTTGTTTTTGAATGGAATATTCAATCATTCCACATTCATCTAGATCTCATTATTTAAGATTTTCATTATCATGTGTTTATTTTGGTTCTTTTTTGTGCCATAGGTTTAAGATTTTCACCTAAAAAAAATGTCGAAGCCATTGGATCCAATTTGGGTGTATGGTGAACCAATGGAACTTCCCAATATACAAATATTGGCATGCAATCTTTGCGACAAAACAATTTCTAGAGGAGTTAGCCACTTAAAATACCACCTTGCTAGAATCCTTGGATTTGATGTGGATGCTTGTGACAATACTAACCCATAAATTATGTGTAAATTGCAAACCAAGCAATCATTGACATGGCTAATAAGAGGGATGCAAAGGAGGCTCGCAAAAATGAACTTGCAAATAGAAACATTGGAACAAGTGCCTCTAGGGGGGGACCACAATCCCACTCCTCATCCACAAGGCCCTCAACTTCAACAATCCTCTCATCAACATCACCTTTCTTTGTGTTGAGGTCAACACCTTGGGGGAAATATTCTATTCGATCAATAATAATAAAAAAAAAAGAAGGAGGAGGCTAACAAGCTTGTAGCCAAATGTTTTCTTTGGAGTGATATATCTTTTAACATTTCCAAGAACTCCTTCTACCATTCCATGTTTGAAGTTGTTGCTAATGTTGGCCCAAGGTATAGGAGCCCTTTCTATCATGATTTGAGAGGGAGTCTCCTTCAAGGGGAAAAGGCCGATTACACACAAAGTTTAGCTCATCTAGGGGAAACATGGAATACCACTGAATGCACCATGATGTCAGATGGGTGGACAGATCGGAAGGGAAAGTCAATTCTAAACTTCTTGGTTAATTTTCCTAATGGGACAATGTTTGTCAAAAGTGTTGATGCAAGTGCATATACAAAAGATGCACAATTATTGTGTGAGTTGTTGGATGGATTTATCTGAGAGATAGGCCTATAGTATGTTTTCCAAGTCATCATAGACAATGTGTTAATTATGTTGTTGTTGGGAGAATCATTATGGAGAGGTATTCATCCTTGTAATGGAATCCTTGTGTCGCCCATTGCATTGATTTGAAGTTAGAGGACATGGGAAAACTTCCTTGGATCAAGGAAATCATTGATTCATCTTGAAGTGTGACAATATAATCACACATTTTTTCTTTCACTCATGAGACGGTTCACAATGAACAGAGATTTGGTACGTCCCATGATCACACGTTTCACACCAACTTCATTTCTCTTCAGTATGTTGGATTTACAGAGAATGTTTATTTCTGATGAGTGGGTTGCTTGTGTCTATAGCACCAAACAACATGGGCAAGAAATAGCCCAACTTCTGAGACATGACCAGAGATTATGGAGTGGAGTAGGTGAGGTATGTACCATTAGTGAATCTTTGGTAATGATTCTTCGATTGGTTTATGGTGAGAAGCCTGCAATGAGCTACTTGTATGAGGCCATGGTAGGCCCAAGGAAGCTATCTACCAGTACTATGAGGACAAGGGGGACGAAGGACTCACCAAGAGAGCTCAAATATGGGGTGTAATTGATGATCGATGGAATAATACTCTCCATCGTCCCATTCATGCAACAAGGCTCTACCTCAACCCTGCATTCGCTTATGCTTGTGGATTTAATTTTGATGGCGAGGTCATTGATAGTTTTCTCTAGTTTGTTCAGAGGATGGTGTTGACTCCAATTGAATGCTCAGAGATTTATAAACATAATGAGATATATGGCATGGCATCCATGATTTTGGGCTATGATATGCTTGTCCAAGATATGACCACAAGGATGTTAGGTAAGCTTCAATTTCAAATTTTGTTTATTCCTTTCTATATATTATATTTGACATTTATTACTTGATGGAAATATAATTTGTTGTCTTCCTTTCATTTTAGATGTATGGTGAAAACACTATCATGGAAAGCTCCCAGAGTTGCAGAAACTTGTCGTTCGGGTGCTTAGTCAAACTTATAATTCTTCAAGGTGTAAGCACAATTGAAGTGTCTTTGAAAAGATACACTCCAAGAAGCACAAGAAGTTAGAAATGTTCAAAAATACAATCAAAATTTAAATTGTTTATATTTTTTTTAATTTTAAATTTTAATTCACTACAATTTACCATCACCAACTATGGCCCTCAATGTTCATACAGGTTAGGCACCCAACGCCTTAATGACTTGGTATATGTCTACTACAATCTAAGATTTTGGGTGAAACAACTTGACAAAGAACCTTGCATTAAGGCCATTTCATTGGATGACATTGACACCACTAGTTAGTAGAGGGTGGAGATTGAGAAGCCTGAGATGGAGGAGGCACCTGAGTGGTTGGAGGAGGAGGAGGAGGAGCATGCAGATGATTTGGGGGAGGAGATGGCAGAAGAGGAGGAGGAGGAGGAGGCGAATGTTCTACTTCCAGTGGATACAAAGATTGAGGAAGAGATTGATCTTTTGGTGCAAGCAATGCCACCACCACCTCCACGGAGATTCATACCTGCAGTTGGACTTGGGTCCATTGGGATCTTGTCCCCATCACCTTCCACCTCAACTAGAGCATTTGGAGTAGGTGGAGGTTCCACTTCAAGCTCACTGTGAGTACCTCCATGGCCACCTACATCTTGTAGAGGAAGAGTGGTGCCCTTTAGCCATAAAAGGGTTAAAGGGAATCCCCCATGATTTGGATTCCTATGATGATGATCTATCATTTTCATTTTATTATGTACAATTTAGTATCTAGACTCCTCATGATGATTCATCTCATGAGATACATTAATTTTGATCATTTGATGTGATTTTGTATCATATCATCCTATCAAGAACATGTTTCAAAATTTTCAGTAATCATATATGACCATTTTACATTTTATGCATCTTATTTATTAGTTGTACTTTCATATTTATGTGTGTCTATTTGATGTTGGTGTTGATCAAGAGTGTCCATTCTGCACACCATAAAAATGGCCTTATAAACTTACTTCCATGGTTTCTATTGGCAAACCAACCAATTGTAAGAACTTTTGCGAACTTAGAAAGACCAGTAGATCACTAACTAAAATCCAAGGCTGTGAATTCAAGTAGATCACTAAGCATTCGTACATTAGTTATTTCTCAGTGAAATGAAGCTTATTGCATGGAACTTGACGTATATTCTCAAGGTATATAAGTCTGATAGGTCTATCCAAAACTAGGACATAAAATTTGTTGATCTCGACATTAACCCTTTCCTAGACCCATAAAAGGACCTACTGGTGTACTCGGTTCGTCCGGTGCATTTCGAGACAATGAGCATTGAACCAGATTAAAAATGAGGCCGCTGGTCCCTCGAATATTTGTTTTCCGGGTCCTCTTTATTCACCACCAGCATCCGAACAAGCATCTTTTCCATTTCGAAAGTGACCCATCCGCGGGGATGGAATTTAAAACGCGTAGGCACAACAGCTTCATGCTTTAGGTGCTAAAACTTCTCCGAGTCCTGGTGCTACCTTTGTCGATGATGTTTCTTGCTCCGTTGCTGGATTTCTCATTTCAGAACATAGCAAAAAACATAAAAAATCAAAGGAAACTTAGAAGCTTGGCAGTATCCCTCTCTGGCCGCTCAACCTCAGGTACAATATTGATGGTACATCACCCAGTTTCATCCATGAGAGACCCGCATAGCAGCTCCGGTTAGCCTTCAAATGGTAAGTAGTCTCGCTTGTTTATACAAGTGGCCGATGGAATATATCTGTTAGAAATAATATTTCATAAATATTTGTAATTTTTTAATTAGAATTTGGCAAAAGTGTTGTATAATTATTCTAAGTTTTGATTTTTTTTTTTTTTAAATAGATCACATAAATGTACAAAATCACAATTTTTTTGCTTTTTAAATTACATTTAGAAATGCATAAATAAATCTCTCTGTGTTTGTTGTATGAAAACCTACAATCTGTCTGTCCATATCTACTCTGACTGGACAGATCTACTATGACCAGTTCTTATCTTTGGAAAATTCTTGCAGCAGTTTTACTACCGCGTCCATGGCATTTATTATTATATGTCTGTTATACCAGACTCTTTCTACCTCTCAAGCTCTTGCAGCACTCTTTCTACCTCTCAAGCTCTCCTATCTTTGAGCAAATTCTTGCCATTCATCAACTATATTCACAAAAGCAGGTGATGTCAGCACAACAAAACTTGATGACAACTGTCTTAAAACCTGGCGGTGATGACAGATTTCTTAAAACCTGGCGGTGTACCCTTCATGGTTGAATGTCCCCAGTCATACTTGCGGGTGCTTCTGGTATATCGGTGAACCCCACTACCACTTGGTACGATGGCGTCTTGTTGCATGAATTCTCTTCACCTTATGCTAAGGGAGTATAAGTGTTCTGGGAGGAGACGTCGTTGACTCTGCTCCCCGTTCTTTGTAGTCCTACATGATCCTCAAACAAAGAAGAAGAGTTGGGAGAATTCTACTTACCAGCAAATGCGGATGATGACCTCAAGTCATCAATTTGGCCGCCTCGTCGTTTGTTTTCATTACATTGGTCCCTGTCGCATTGAATCCCGCGGAATAATCCTTTAGCTTTCGCGATTTGTTTGAACTCTCCCCTCTAGTGGACAACTAAACCTATCAAGGCTCAAGCCAAGTGATGACAAGTGAATCCTTCCGAATCCTTCCAATGGTTTCAAGTCTCTTTGGGTAAGTCAAAACACACACTTCCAAACAAATAAATGTAAATTTTAAAATGTCTAGTTATTTATGAAAGATTAAAAATATCATAAAATGTTTGATTGGTCAATGAGTATTAGTTCATCATAAAATACTTTGTCTTTTTTAAAGACAAATCATCTCTATTCTAATTTTACGCACTCTTTCATAACATTAAATCCATTACATAGTTTACACCTAGATAAATATCATACCATTGTATTGGTATATGCATTATTTTATGTTTCACGTAATGAAAGTTTCTCAAAGAAGCTTAGACACCTTGTATGTGTTGTGAACATTGTTGATGCACAAAATCTGGATTTGTCACCCAAATTCAGCTACAAACCTTGTTTTCTACCTTTAAGAGTACGCAGCTACCAACGTTTTAATGTTCACGAACATTAAACTAGATACAATGAATTAATTCAGACAAGGTAAATAACAACACAACTATAATTGCGAATTTTATTAATTGAGAAGGAATGCGTCCATTCATCATCTCTTACAGTTTGGGAATCAGAATCCCTTATTTCTTTACAATGTGAGTGCAATGTTAGGTAATATGGGAGAGTTTTCTTCCATGTTAGGGTTTTGGGAATATTACCTTATTCCAGCATTGTGAAAACATCATATGGGGTTCACTCACTCTTACTCTTATGTTCTGAAGTCATTTGCTTCGGCTCGACTATCCAGAGATTAACAGCCCTCAGTTCCTCAGTCTAGAATTTTCTCTCTGAATTCACTCGCCCAATCTAACGACATCGACTCCCTTTTTCTCCTCACAAACCCTTCTTTAAACCTGTATCCACTGCTTAATTTATGTTGGAAGAAGAAACGGTTTGACTTTTTACTTCCTCGCACGTCCTCTTCCCTTGACAGTTCACCTCCTATTAGACTGACCAATAATTGTTATATCTTATGTGTCTTGAAATGGATTTCTATAGTAAATGCACTTCCATAGAAAACTGCATGCAACTCTTCTACAAAAATATCATGATCCTTATGTTATCTACCAAACAAAATATAATTTATATTAGGTGATGTGGATTTCCCGAGACCAAGGATGCTCCTGCATCAAACACCCGTGGTAAAAAAACATGAGCTCCCAACTCATGTGGGTGAAATCATGGACTCTGGAGTTTGTGGAGGAGGAATACCCTTGAAGGTGTTCCAACTCTTCTTTAGAAATCCACGATGCATCTTAGAACTTCAATTCTTCCATTTGACTAGATACTCGAAATACTCTTTGTTTCAAGCCCTTCTACAAACCCTTTTTGCCAAGATATGTTCCACTTCATCAATTGATTTAATTGGTAGTTTCTTTTGCCATGTGTCCATGGTATCCAATTCACCATCCTCTTCTCCTTCATGGACCTCATACAAGTCAACAACATTGAATATTGGTGAGATATCAAAGTTTTATGGAAATTCCAACCTAGAATCATTTTCAAAAAAAATCTTTAGAATCTTACACGGTCCAATATTCTTGTATTTGAGCTTCTTGTATGTACCTTTGGGGAATATTTCTTTCCTCATATGACCATCACCAATTTACCTTCCTAAAAAGTATTTTGTCTTCTCTACAAATATTCCCTTTGCTTGTATCTCACATTTCTCTTTTGTAGTTTCTGCTTGGCCTGCTCATGCATTTCCTATATATGCCCTCTGCAAAATCACTTGCATAAGCACTCCTTATATCCTCCAAATCTGGAAACTTGACTAAATGCACTAATCCCCTGGGCATTCTTCCATAAACAACCTGAAACGGACTCTTTCCCACATATTGATTTATAGAATCGTTGTAGGTGAACACAACCTAGGTGAAAACCAAATCCCACTGGGATGGTTTTTCTCCACTCAAGCTCCTTAAAAAATTCCCAAGACTCTAGTTAACTACCTTGGTCTGTCCATTTGCTTGTGGATGATATGATGAATTGTACAGCAACTTGGAGCCCATTTGGAATGCTTTTGATTTATCATACCTTGACTGTTGGTGTACTGCAGCGCCTTATGATCAATAAATAAGACAAATTCCTTCAGTAGCAAGTAATGTCGCCATTTCTTCAAGGCTTGAAAAATAGTGTAAAACTCTCAATCATAAATAGAGTACTTCTTCTTAGCATCATTCAATTTTTTGCTAAAGAATGTGATTGGTCTTCCTTCTTGGCTCAAAATTGTTCCAATCACTGAATTGCTTGCATCATAGTCCACTTGAAACACTTTGTTAAAATATGGCAGCATTAAAATTGGTTGTTTGGTTACCTTTTTCTTCAAGTTTTCAAATGACTTCATGTTTGTTAATGTCCATTGGAAAGTCCCTTTCTTCATACATTTTGTAAGTGGTGCACAAATCTCGGTGAAATTTTGGATAAAAAATTTTTTAGAATCTCGCCAAACAATGGAAGCTTCTCACATAAAAGGTACACTTAGGTGTTGGCCAATCCAAAATAGTCTTTAATTTTTCGGGATCCATCCTCAAGCCTTCATTGGAAACCACAAAACCGAAGTATATTAATTCCTCCTTCAGAAATGTAGACTTCTTCAAGTTTATCTTCCCTCAACCATTGCAATACCTTTCTCACATGATCCAAGTGTTCTTCCTTCATTTTATAGAAGATTAGAATGTCATCAAGGTATATGACAACAAACTTTCCCAAAAATGGTTTCAAGACTTCATGAATGTGCTAGGGGAATTGGTTAGCCCAAATGACATGACTAGCCACTCCAATAATCCATCATTCATCTTGAATGTTTTCTTCCATTCGTCACCTTCTCTTATCCAAATCTGATGATACCCACTCTTCAAATCGATCTTTGTAAAGTACTTGTCCCTAATCAAACAATATATGAGGTCATCCAACCTTGGTAATGAAAACATGTACTTCATAGTAATCCTATTGATATCTCATGAATCGGTACACATTCTCTATTCACTCCCTTTCTTGGGTACCAATATTGTTTGTACAACACTGGGACTTAAACTCTCTTAGATTAGTCCTTGATCAAGCAACTCTTGCACCTATCTACTCACTTCTTCATTCTCTATCGGAGTCATCTAGTAAGGAGCTTTGTTAGGAAGACTTGACCTTGGTATCAAGTCGATTTGATGTGATATAATCCTCAAGGGAGGTATCCATACTTGCATATCATCCACACCAATCTCTTTAAATTCATTCAACAATGGTTGAATCTTCAATGGCACATGCCTCATTTTCCCAATTTCTTAGACTTGTTTCAACATTATGGCCAAATATAAATGGGCCTTTTTTTGTTCTTTCAGAAATTCAATAGTTGAACAAAACATGACACAACTTCTACTACTACCCACATCCCTACTTCTATTGTTTCCTATTGTTGTCATTACATCTTCTAGAATCAGTTCCAATCGCTATTGTTGTCTAGGTCCTTCTACAACCACACTCTATAGGAACACTAACAAGAGACCAACCTCTGGAGCTTAACTAACTCTGATACCACTTTATGCAAAGAATCTCAATCCATCACCCAAACTCAGCTACAGTATTGTGTTTTCTCCCTGTCAGAGTACGTAGCTACCAACATTTTAATCTTCACATACATTAAACTAAGAAGAAAAATGATACAATGGGAATTAACAACGAATTAATTCAGACAAGGGAAATTAAAACAAAACTATAATTGTAGACTTTATTAAT
Source organism: Picea sitchensis (assembly GCA_010110895.2). Taxonomy (NCBI): domain Eukaryota; kingdom Viridiplantae; phylum Streptophyta; class Pinopsida; order Pinales; family Pinaceae; genus Picea; species Picea sitchensis. The sequence goes on along the minus strand of SNQJ01S0020186.1, from coordinate 137,533 downwards.
CTAGAATGAATGCATCCATTCATCATCTCTTGCAGTATGGGAATTAGGATCCCTTATTTGTTTGCAATCTGAGTGAAATGATAGGTAATTTGGGTGTGTTTTCTTTCATGTTAGGGTTCTAAGTGGATTCCCTTATTTTGGCGCTATGAAAACATCTGATGTCATTCACTCACTCTTAATATTTTGTTATGAAGTCATTCACTTCGGATCTATTGTCTAGAGATTAACAACCCTCATTTCTTCAGTCTGAAAGTCTCCCTCTGAATTCACTCGCCCAATATAATGGCATCGACTCCCTTTTATTCTCATGGACCTTTCTTTAAACCTTTATCCATTGCTTTATTTCGGTTGGAAGAAGAAACAGTTTGTCTCTTTACTTCCTCATGAATCCTCTCCTCATGACAGTTTCACCTCCTATTGGACTAGTTGATAACCATTATATCCAACGTGTCTTGAAATGGATTTCCGTGGAAAATTCCCTTTAGTAGAAAACTTCCTGCAAATCTTCTACAAAAAGCTCATGATCCTTATGCTATCTACCAAAAAAAATCTAATTTATCTTAGCTGGCGTGAATTACCCGAGACCAAGGATGCTCCTGCATCAATTGTCAATTATTGTTGATATGGGCATTGGCATCGCATTCAGTTTACATACTTCATGTTTTTTAATCCCACACTCATCATAATGCCATTTTCTTTGTTATATATGTCTCTAACATTTGCCATAATGTCATTTCCTTTGTTTTCATTTCACCCACTCTTGGCGTTGTAGAACACCAAAACAATTAGCCATAGGTTATTGATGTAAATTGTAATGACATTGGGATATTATTAGTAAGATTAATTAAAACTGAGTTGTTGAATGTCAATTTCAAGATAAAACATTAGACATTGAGCCAACCCAATGAAATCAAGTCATCTCTCTCTTTTTCATGTTCACATATTCCATCTCACTAATAATATCAAACATGTTGATTCATAGTTATGGTATTTAATATGATTATTATTTCAACACATTGGCATGCCTCTCAACCACTTAGTATGTAATTCATGGCATCCTCACTAATAAAAAAGATAATGGGAACACAAAAAAAAACTAATAATTGAATGTAAATCTTTCAACTATCCACCAATCTTGTAAAAAATTGGTTAGCCTCATCATAAATATAATGAATAGTTTTTATTTGTTTCACATAAAAATATTTAATGATTATGTTTGGCATTAAAAACTATATTAAGCTTGGTAAAAAAATTTAACTTGTATATTCTTGATTAAGTTTATATGAACTTGCACAAAATGAACCTTGTCAATATCGTAAAAACTAAAATTGGGATTACAACAATGAGAATGGCGATTTTATTCATTCAATTTATAGCATCATCAAATCCTTACTCCTTTACTCTCCAAAATTATCATTCCCCTTTTCCCAATTCCACACATCTTTATCTATCANATATCGTAAAAACTAAAATTGGGATTACAACAATGAGAATGGCGATTTTATTCATTCAATTTATAGCATCATCAAATCCTTACTCCTTTACTCTCCAAAATTATCATTCCCCTTTTCCCAATTCCACACATCTTTATCTATCAAACTCTTACACTTTCTTCTTCTTGTTTCTAGCAACATTGACACCAGTGTGACAATATGTTGCAAATATTTTGAGAATGCCCCATAGTTTTCTTTCCCCCCACCTCATCCCATGCCCAAGATCAAGGAGATATATCCTTTGTAGCATTAATTCTTGGAACAAAAATTTTGAAGCTAGGTGGGATTCTTAAGAAAGCTAAGGGGAAGGTAACATAATTTTTATTACCATCCAACTTATGCATTAGGGATTATGCTCTAACATCTCACTCTATCATGAATTTTCACATGTTTTGAGAGAAAAAGTGAACAATCAATATCCTCAATAGAAATAACAATCAACCAATTTCCTTTAGTTTTGTGTTTCTATGGATCTTGGGAAGCTCCAAATCATAAATACATTAACCTAAATAATAAGCAATAGATGCAATCATGCTAGATTGTCATGTTCCTAGAGGCCTATAATGCAAGTTGGGTCTCTTCATTGTTGTTATAGTATTTTGATAGAATTATCACCCTTCAACAAAGGCATCAAGATCTACTACAATTTATTTTTTTTCTAATGAAATCTAGAATGAACATGACTCCTATGGTTAAGCAGGTTTGGGGTATGTTCAAAATATGAATATAAGACACAACACTCATGCATCATATGGATACATATATTACATCCTCTCTTATATGGATGTTCAAAAAAATATTTTATTTTGAGATTGTGTTTAAAATTTTATATATTGTCATTTTTAACACTTTGAAATTCCTCCAAAGAAAATGTTTCTCAATGGTTATGATTTTTTATCATTATTAATGTATATATAACCCACAAAGGTTTTTTTTTTTAAATTGCAAACTATACTTGTTATTTCTTTCAATTGAAATGCGAACTTATCTATGTGGTTGTTCGTTAATTTTAACATTTTAAATAATTGGAAGGACAATACTTTATTTAGAATTTTTATTTTAGTGTGTACCTAGTTTACTCTTGTCAATTGAAGTAGAACTACTTTTTCATATTTCATAGTGGAAGGGTCCAATGAATATAACCCTTCAACTTGAAATTAAGAGTTGTCCTTCAAATTTGATCATTGATTAGATTACTATTACAATTTCCACTCCTCATGCACTACAATTAAATACACATAAATTCAACGCGAATATAGTAAATTTATGTGCCACAAATCCAATACACTATGATGTCATTGCCTATTGCATCTAGCCAAGGTAGGGATAGAAAAACAAGGCATCCAAATTTTGACTCTTGGGCTATATTAGCGTAATACAAACATAGAAAGTATCTCGGGGAGGATAATAATTAAATAAAATGTATTCACAATGTGAAATAATAAAATGCAGTAAAATATGCAAATATGGAGTAATGAGAATTCATAGAAACCAAATCCCTGCAACTATATCTAACATGAACATATGCACAACATGCACATTCATATATTTCTCTAATAGAAAATAACATCAATTTGCATATTCATAAGCAAAGATAGAATACTTACTCTTAACAAAATATAATATAACAAACTAGTTGTGTACGAGCAAAATTTCACCCAATCATAGCCATTTAATATAAACACCACCCCCAATCTAGGTTATGATTCCATTAGGGTGAAGAAACCAAACTACGGGGTTCTATCTCACTCAACCCAACCCATCACTCTCATGCTAAGCCAATGCGGTCATTACCAAACACTCAAGGAATCTCATCCAACTATCAAACAACCATGGAACTTCCTTCCACTGCCCTACACAACATAAGGAATATCTTACGTTTCTTTCTTGAATAGTCCATTAGGTATATTATTCCCTTGCAATGCTCTTCAATGTAGACATAAAGAGTCCAATATATTGAATTCATTCTAAGAATATAATTCCAAATAACACTTGGCCTTCAAGCTTCCAATGAGAAGCAAATACAAAATGGGTGAAGAATTCATAATTGACCTTTCATCTATTCTCTTCTACAACCATATATATCTCATCCAAGGTTTGTAATTTCCTCTTCCCATTGTTGATTTGGTTAATTTCCAAGGTGGTTGTTGGTTAGCAATGGGGAACACCACATGAGCAACATAGAGCATGAACATAAGAATGGTAGTATGAATGGAATAATAGCAACGAGAGATTTGATGAAAATGATGGTTGACATTCCTTGTAAACATGAGGAATGAAGTACTCTTACACTCCCCATAATGATTTTACTCAACTCATGATTCAATGACTAGGTAAGAAGACTTCCCACCAACCTATTACATGCATTCAATGATTGGTTTTATAAATCATGTGGTGGAGAAGAGATGGAAAAGAGATGGTATCTAAGGTTGACACTTGATAGTAAAGGATTTACTTCCCCATAAGCCCCTTTTCCTCTTCTCATCTGGTGGAATCATAACCCCTCTTGTGCTCTCCACAACCATCATGGACCATTATATAATATATTCCAACAACAATATTTACATATCTTGATTTCATCATGGAAATCCTACTACATAGTCCATAAAAATATATTTAAATCACAATAACTTAGTCATTCACTAGTTGGGCCTTGGCCTTAATATCCACACTCAAAGTCCATACTAGAACCTTTACAACATTTACAAATGGGGACTTTTATTTAAGCTCACATGGCTTGACTCTTGTCATTATAATCACACATTTACAATTTATTATAATTTGATCCAATACATTCCAAGGTCAAAATCTAGGTATTAGTTACACAATATCTTATGAGTCGCAGTGCCCACCCAACACATACTTCACTCAATATATACATAGTACAATACCTCTATGTAAAAAAAAATTCCAATCATGACCATTCCTCCATCCAATAAAATAGTCACCATAAATCCAAACCACAGTGTGTCACTTAGTGAAAATACATATAAACATATTGTCACAATGAAGATATCACATTAACTTGGCACCTTGAGAAAATCACAAGGAGCATCTATAGGAATAACCACAACAATGCCAAACATATTCCTGTGCCTTGATAAGACCCAAGAAACTTGAATACAGATAACAAAACTTAGGGAAAATTGATACTCGAGAATCAACACAATATTGAATGAGTAAACCACTGAGTGAGAAGATTATTAAAAAATAACAAAAAAACCTATACATGAGCAAACAAGAAAGAATAATTATATAAAGAATTGGGTTTTTTTTGGTTCAGCGTAAATAGTAACTTGGGTATTAGATAGTCCCCTTATGTGTATGCTTCACTCTCTATTTGTATAGTGTGATTAGCTTGACATTGCTAATGACTTTGATGTTCATAAGAGTGAATGGAATATAAGTACACAATTTGAGAACTCCATAAATAGGATAGAAACCAAATTGGTTGGTGTCATAAATGAGATGTTGAAGCATAAAGTGACCATTCATATTATCAAGGGATCACATGAACAAGCTCACAATCCTATTAATGTGTGAAGGAAAGTGAATTTATAACATGTATGGAATTTGGCGTAGTCAAAATTGTAGTGATTTCCATCATCATTATTTGACATCATTTTGACATAATATCTTGGTATGTTGGTGTTTTTTCCTGGGAAAAGAATTGTAATTTTATTATATAATGGGAGATAGAAATCACATTCTTTACATGTACAAGAGGGTCTTCACATTATGTGTGCAGAAGGGTATCTTATTCTATATACATCAATGCAATATGAATACATGCTAAAGGTGTGTGGAGATAAAATGAAATGTCGATACTTTCACTTTTCTCTATACATCCTCTTACCACCATCGTTTCTTCGTTGATGGGGATTTGAGCATGGCTTTACCTTATTCAGGTTTTCCTTTAACTATTGCCAAGGGAACTAAGTGTTCAATCACTTATCATGTGTGTCATCTCATTGGGATGAAAAGAGATCGACATTTCATGTCTAGAATTACTAATTTCCATCTTGTGGTTTGTAGTTTAGATTATGAATGCAGGTGCTCCTACTAACAACCTATCACTTGATGTTGCTCTAGATAGAACATTCGATTTCAAATTGGTTTGAATCTTAGGGGCTCAATAAAAGTGCTACAAAACTATTAGGATTGCTAAATGGACAATTTTATATCACTAAAAATCAGATGGACCGAGATGAATTAGATCCTAATATTGAAAGAAATCTTTACCATGGTTGGAAATGGGAGATGCAAAGACTTCAATTATTGAATGCTTCATTGCTTCATATTTCTTTAGCATTCATGGCACTAGTTGTAAAATCATCTTTTATGAATGCAGTTGATCTTGAGAATATTTTGTTAGGTTCTTCTTATCTCAACAATTTTTATCCCTTCTCTTATATCACTATTAGGGGACTAAAGACTCAAAGGAAATTATTGAATTAACCAACTCATAAATATGGATAAACACAATATGCATACAAATTTGGCTTAGTAAACTAATTTAAGGTTGATTATTATATATATATTGTTGATTTTTAAGAGTATGTAATAATGGTCTCAAAGTTTCACTAAGCTTAGTGTCTTCACCTTTGTTGACATTTTTTGGATGCATATTAGTATCAACTCTTCTCCCTTATTTTCTTTTTGTGTAATGTTTACAGAGTAGTCTTTGTTTTCTAAGCATCCTTGGTGTTTAGTGTTATGGACATGCTCAGCTAGCTCTAATTTGTTTAGTCTATGCTACCTTAGATCAACAATGTATTTATTTTATCTCCACATTCCCCAATGAGTCACAAGGATTTAAATATTGTTCAAACTTTTTCATATATATTGATTTTAAAAACTTTGATAACATTTCAAGTATTGCAGTGTATTGTTTATATATATTTCATTCTATCTTAATTCAACTTCCAAGATAGCATTGACTCAATGAAATCAAACATGAATTCAAACCATTTTGAGTCTCAATCATATGTTGTAGTTATTCAATATTTAGCCCAACCATTACAAATGGACGGAAAGATCTGAGAACAACTTTTTGAATTACAATTCCTAAATTGATTTAGGGTTTAAGGCTCGAGGGGGTTGGTTTGATTCCACCAAACACCTACTATATGACCTATGTAATCCTAACCCTGACCCTAATTTCACCCTCAATGTATTTAGGGGTGTTAATTACTTTGGGAAGGGGGTTGGAAAAGGGGGAGATTTTTTGGAAGAGAAAATGATATATTTATGGTTCTTGGAATATAGAGAAAAGAATGTGCATTAGGATTGTGGTCTTTGTTACCCATTATGTTTGTTTCTTGATAAAGGGGAATGATACCCTGTTGGACATGTAATCCCTTGGGATTTTGTTTTTAACAATGATGTGTACATATGAAGAGTGTGGTGATAGAGGAAATGTCTTTGTTTTATGGAGAGACCATGGATTGTTATTGTTTTGTTTATGCACTATGACTAATGCAATACATGTCGATTAATGGAGTTGCACTACCCACCCATGGCGACAGTGGTATCAAATCCGACTCACTCATGAGTGTTTTCTGTACCACTTCCATCTCCACCATCATGTATCTATATATTTATTCCCTATTATGTGGTATCCCTTATGTCAGGTGTTAAGCCCTAATATTGGCTCCATTCCCCTTAAATGCATGTAATAAATGTGCTATTTTATTTATATGCGACTTTAGGCCATTAGTTGTAATTTAAGTTAGTAATGTTATTTTAATTGTGTAAACCGACTTTAGGCCATTGTTGTAATTATACCTCCTAGTCTCCTATATATACAGGAGACATTTCATTTCTGAATCATCTTGGACGGAACATTTAGAACAGGGTAAAGGGGTTGCCCCCTCGAAGAGCTTATTATCTAAAATTATCTCTTTTCAAAGCGTTGAGTACTTTTAAGGGTTTCTGTGCTATATTGATGTTGAGACTTTCTTAACATATGGTATGGTGGCTCAAGGAGTCTTAGGGGTTTTATTTACTACATATAGAGACAATTGGAATTTTTCACTATAATTTTTTTTACAATGTTTGAGAAGGAACCGCTTGGAGTGTATTTAGTAAGGCAGAGGATCAATCAAGGGTACGTTGGGCTCCAAAATTGGCTCTGAGGCATTACTTTAGAGATGCCAGCACACAGCCTGGGGTTGGACTCATCCACAGAACTGAGTCTTTGCGGAAATTTCTCTATAAAAACGTTTATGTAGCGTTGCGGACCACCTTATCAGAAGACCATTCACAAAAAATTAGTATTGTATGCAATGGTAAAACATTCGACTTATGGTTCGTAAATGAGATTTGTAGATACACCTATGTAAGATAAGAGTGTCGACTAGCCCTATTGACTAGTCTCAAGGAAGAAGGTGTTCTAGGTAAAACAATCATAACTTCTTCCTAGAGTATCCAAATTGTGTGTGGAATTTGGTTGGAATTGGATTATTGAATGGTCACAGTAATATTTTGGAGTCTGTTTCGAATTTTATATCAATTATTTTGTGTGGGGCACACCTGTAGTGAATCTTGGAAAGAAGACCAAAATCGGCAAGTTGTGGGGAAGTTACATGTAGAACTCCACTTAGCACATCCAATTTTGAGAATACATCTGGCATTGTAGAGAAGAGAAATATCAAGAATTACATAAAGAAATTTTCATACCAGAAGGGCCAAAAGGTGGGAGATACAACAGAAGAAATATTGTCAAGCAGAACCACGTCAAAATCAAGGCTCAAAAGTGATACTTGGCCAACATACCACCAAAGAGAACTTATACACCAAATAAGCCTCAGGAAAATCCTACTTGGACTCTTGATGAAGGAATGCGTAGGGACATAAATGAACTACAAAGGAAAATGGATGCTGGATTCAATGGAAGCTAGTTGATGGATTCAATAGAAGCTAAGTTGAATACTAAGATGGATTCAATGGGAAGCTAAGATCCATGGAAGTAATGAAAATTTATTAGCAGGAAGACACCCAAAAGTGAAAATTCATCCCTTAATTCAGCAGTGAGGAACCACAGAAGGAAGGTGAATCAAAACTCAACTTTGGTTTGAAGTAACCATGTTCCTAAGATTGATGAGGAAGTTTGATGGAAGGACAATCCATGGATACTTCAAATGGAACAATTATTTGATCTCCATAATGTACCACATACCGCAAAGGTACGAATTGCTTCTTTATATTTAGAACCTAATCAATTTGTTTGGTATACGATGGCTTTGTTCTGTAAAATCTTTCGTCCTTGGACAATTTTCACGGAAGAAATGATGAGTACTAGGGATACAGAGCAATGTCTATAGCCAATTGATAAATCTCAAGCAAAGGGGTTTTATTCTTGAGCACATTGAGAACTTCAAAGGTTGAATATAAAGGTAGCAGAGTATGTCCAGGATGAGCACTTGATTGATGTATTCATAGGAACTTTAAGGGATAACATTCAACAGGGTTCTGTGGGAACCAAATCATTGGAGAATGCATTGGGTGGCAAAGAAATGTTGAAAGTAAAAAAAATGGCTATGGCTACTAGAGGACCTATCTAACATCTATGAGAGAGAACAATATATTCTCCTAAAACACCTCAACCTACAAGGGTTGACACCTGGAAACAATTGGAGGAAGAAAAGAAAAGGTTTATGCTTTAATTGTGAGGTATAGTAAGGGACATAAGTGTGGTGAGAAAAATTATTCTACATAGATTGAAGAGGAAGAATAACAAGAACATGACCAAGAACCATCTCAAGATGAGAAAGTAGAAGCAATTTGATGCAGAAGATTTGACTCCCATGATATGTGTAATGCATTGTTTGGAATTAACACTCCTCGAACCCTCAAGATGAAGGATACATCAAAGAAAAAGTGTAGTCCTAATTGATTCTAGCGTACTCATAATTTCATTCAGCATGAATTAGCCAAGATCTCAATTGCTTTGTATATCAGTATAGGATTTCAACCGATTGTAGATGGAGGAACTATCAATTTGCCTGAGGAAAATGCAATAAGATCAATCTTACTAGGGAATATGTAATGAATAGTCCAATGATTTCTATACCCATGGAGTCTTTGATGTGGTACTAGGAATCTAATTGTTACAATCATTAGGAGCAGTGGCTTTTAATTTTTGAAGAACTTTCATGAAATTTTCATTGGAAAGAATTGAGTTAAGAGGGTATCAGGAAGCATTAAGGTGATAAACTCTATATAACAAATTGAAGAAGGTGCATCAATGCATTATTGCACAATATGCTCACTAGATGTTCAAACATCTAAAGCCATCATTCCTCAAGATCTCCAAAGGGATCATTAAGCATTCAAAGTATTTGAAGATATTCTAAAAGGTCACACACCACCCACTCAGAAATCATGATCATGAAATTCACCTAATTCACAGAGTGTTCCTCTAACATGAGGCCATACAAATACCCTTACCTTTCAGGAAAGAGTGAAATTGAGTGCATGGTTGAAAGAACAAGTAGCATTATACCTAGCCAAAGTTCTTACTTTCTGCACAGGTGGTAATGGTATTCAAGAAGAAGATAGTCTCATGGCGTATGTGTCCAGTTATAGAGAGCTCAACAAGATCACTATTAGAGATAGGTTTCCCATTCTAAGTGATTGATGAATTGTTGAATGAACTACATGGAGCAATCTATTTCCTGAAATTGGATCTTAACAGGTGTATCATCAGGATCAGAATGAAGATAAGATATCCAAAAGCAGGCATTAGAACATGAGAGGCCATTATGAATTTTTGGTCATCCTTGCTTTTGGCCTAAATGCACCTTCCACATTCCAAAGGGTTTATGAATTCCATTTTCAAGCCTTCCTTAGAAATTTATGTTATTTTTGATGATATACTAATCTATAGCAAATCTTGGGAGATCATGGCCATATGTTGACAAGGTGCTACAACTATAAGGAGCAACAACTATATCTAAACCATCCAAATGTTTCTTTGGAGTAAAGGAGGTAGAGTATTTGGGTCATATTGTACATCATGAAGGTGTTAGGTAAGACCCTAACAAGATTAAAGGCCATGATGGATTGGGCGATTCCCAAAACATTAAAAATCTTAGAGTATTTTTTGGTTCGATAGGTTACTACATAAGTTTGTTTGGAACTTATGGAAAATGCTTGTGACACCTTTATGACACTAACTAAGAAGGATGCATTTTCATGGACTCGGAGACAGCTAAAACTTTTGAACAACTTAAAGGTGATGTGTATAGCTCTTGTCTTGACCCTCGGACTTCACAAAGACCTTTGTCTGGAATGTGATGCCTCGGGAAGTCTACTGTGGTGTTGTCCCTAGTATCTGAAAGGAAGAATATGTAGCTTTTGAGGTCGACCACTTCAAGGAGAGATGCCACACACCCACATTTATGAGAAGGAAATGATGGAAACTACATGCAATGAAGAAGGCGTCACCCACCTAATAGGTGAACTTCAAGGTCAAAGCAGGATCATGATAGTCTTAAATACTTGGAACAGAGAGACTATCTTCAGGAGAACAACAAAATGGGTAACAGATATTGGGCTATGATTTTGAAATCATCTATAAAATGGGAAACAAAATGTTGTGGTAGATGCACTCTCAAAGAAAGGATGAATATGTTGAAACCTTTCTCTATGTTATTTCAATCATCTTGGAGTGGACATAGAAGCAAGGGATGAATGAAGAATGATGAAAAAGTGGACTCTCATTCAAAGGTTACTAATGGAAGGTTTAATGCATGAGATCATTTACATGGAAAAATGATTCACTATGGTACAAGATGCATTATATTTGTAAGAACTCCCAACTCAAGCAATTACTATTGGAATTGCACACCTCTCCGATAGGAAGGCACTCAGGATTTTTGAAAACCTACCATGGAGTTAAGAAGGATTTTTTTTGGGGATGGCCTTAAGTGTTCAAGGTTTGTGGCGAGAATGTGGTTCCAACAAAATAGGTGGAAACAATTAAGACCTTGGTCTTTTACAACCATTATCCATCCCAAGTGGTGGGAGGAGGTTTCCCATGGATTTCATCAGAGTGCAAAGTCTAAAGGAAGTCATCATAGGTGATTGTTGATAGACTAACAAGTATGAACACTTTGTGCACTCTCTCATCCCTTCAGAAGTACTTAGATGGGTTGCCACTGCATTCATGATGATAGTTCAAAAGTTACATGGCGACCCAAAGATTATTGTAAGTGGCCAGTCCATATTCACTGGGCATTTTTGGACACAATTATTTTTCTTGTTTGGGTACTCAATTTGGCTCATAGATCATCCTATCAACCTCAATCACGGTGGATATGGCCAGAATGTGAGTGAACAAATGTAAAGGCTACCTTCCGTTTGTTGTTTTGTCACTACGATAAACAAACCTGATGGATTTCAAATGGATTTATCCTTGGTAGAATGGTTGTATAATGCTTCCTTTCATACTGTAACAAAATGACACCATTTATGGAACTTTATGGATACCACCCTCCTTTGCATCACTTCTTCTCTAAAAGAAGAAAAATCTAAAGGTTCAAGCGGTGGAAGATCACATCGAGAATCAACAACAAATTCAAATCTTAAAGGACAGCTTGACCATGTACGAGGAATGCATGAAACAACAAGAAGATTAACAGCGTAGTGAAAGAAGTTTGAAGTAGAGAGTTAGGTATTTTAAGACTACAACCATACAAACGGATGTCCCTCGAGCAAGCCAAGAAAGATAAAAAATTGCTCGAAGTCTTATGGCCCATATAAAGGTCATTGCAAGATTGTTTTATAGCATACAAATTCAGGTTACGCATCTTCACCCGAGTTTACCAGTTTTCATGTTTCAGCGTAGCAAAGAAGGTTATAGGTGACAAGATCCCGATTTAAACTATATTGCCAGAACTTGTGAGGAAGGAAAAATCATGTGGAACAATGCCATCCATGCAAGAATTTTTAATGAGGAATAGATCCATTTAGAACATCTCATTAAATGGAGGAAACTATCAGTTGGTCCACTTAGGAAGATGAGTCTTTATACATAAGCATCCAGAACTAATCAAGCATTTAGGACAACACTTATCTGAAGGGGAAGGGCATGTTAAGCCCATTAATGTGGCTCATTACTATAGTGGGGCATATTATATTAGTAATGTTATTTTATTTATGGCCGCTTTAGGCCATTAGTTTGTAATTTAGATTAGTAATTTTATTTTATTATGTCGTCTTTAGGCCATTATTTGTAATTATACCTCCTAGTCTCCTATATATACCAAAGGAGACATTTCATTCGAATCATCTTGGACTTGAACATTTAAATTAGGGTAAAGGAGGTTGCCCCCGAGAGGCTTATTATCGAAATTATCTCTTTTCCAAGTTGAGTACTGCGAGGTTTATATATTCTATATTGATGTTTGGTTCATAGCATTAGTTCGTGGAAAATTCATCGAACTCCCTCCCGACCTCCTGATTCTACTCTTCGCATGGGCTATGAGTGTATTGTTCTCTAGATAATTCATGTGTTGCATACTGGTATTTTGGTATCATTTCACCACTAATTTGCATGCTTCACCAAAACCCTAGCGTATTACCACTAGTACATTTGGGTCAAATTAAGACGACGCGTTACATTGTAATTGTCGCATATTGTCGGGATATCGACAAACATCGGACCCCCTTAAATGTCATTTCACATGATGTTAGTTTTCCAATGACATGGATATCGTCTCATTTGCAACATTTCATGTGAACGATTAACTGGTATCGGACTTCTTTGTCAGCCATTATACCGCGTCCTTCTGGTGACACGAGCGTCTACCCACAATGTCATAGAGCATTCGGTCATAGGCGTGTATTCTATATCGACAATGCTTGAGTACGTGGGATAGCTGTGGAGGTAACATTGGTCTTCCGGTATTATGCAGCTATATCAATAGTCTTCATCTACGAACATTGGCGCCATGATGACAACGGTATTGTAGGCATGTCAAGCGTAGATGGAAGGTAACGTCGGTATTCCAACATATATGCTATATCAGTGACGTTTCAACTGTAGCGTTCACACCATGACATCGATGCTAGGCACGTCAAATGGCTGATGGAATGTAACGTCCATCTTCCGACGTATACGCTATATCATTGATGTTTCATTTGCAACGTGGCGCCAGCGACAGCGGCTAGGAATGTCAGTGGAAGGTGATGTCGCCGGTCTTAGATGTGTATGCTATATCGATTGATGCTAGAACATTGAAGAGACCAATGACTTGGCGGGTGTTTTAAAAGTAAAAATGAAAGCGATATCAAAGAGATTTAGGTTAGGAATCTCTTTGTTATCACAATCGATGAGGAATGGGATAACCATTACACAATGTCATCATCACTATAGGTGGTGTTTTTGTTCCCAATGACGATGGATAGCCATTTGGCTCCTCCTTGGTCAAATTCTCTTCGAGCATTTAGGAACCCTAGAATCCCTTCCTTACCAACATTTGAGGAACCTATAATCATTCCTTACAAAACTTCGTCAATAAGGTACCCTTTATACCCTTATGTTTGAAGTCATTGCAACATTAATCATAACCATGCTTCACAAGTAATATCAGAATAAAATACAACCTCAAAGAAACCTGAACAACAACATGACAAGCAACAATAAATGGAGAAGTACCCAGCATGTAGACTACGCCAAGTAAATATAGTCAATCTACTCAACAAATATAAGGAAAGTGCTCCAAACTTAGGGTAGGACAATTAAGAATTATAGCATTGGAACAGGATAGAAGAGTGCCCACTTAAATTTTGTTTTGATTATTGGCCCCATAGAGGACAATTTTGTCTAATGAAAGGAAACGAATCTATAATTAAATCTTCCTTGAACATACCTTTCTTCAATGGGATTTTAAACGGCATATTTACTCATGTAGGATTTAATTGGTCATTTTTTGGGAACAAGACATCTGAAATCATGACTTTCACATCCATTCATTAGGTACTCTGAATTGATTTCCCATCGAGGTTTCCTGGGCACCCATCACATTTGTTGGATAGTAACTATGTTTTATGCTTTGCGTGCCGATTAATCGAATTAAAACAAAACTCACGGCTCTATGGTGCTATGCATTTCACGCTTGCCCATATGGAAAAATTAACACATAAACTACTTTTTGGTTGCATTACAACAATCAGTTTGAGAACCTATTTGGTTGCTTGTCTCAATCAAATGGTTGATTGGTTTCTAATTCAATCCAATTGTTTACAAAACACATTAAATTTTATAAATATCCCTGTGGCACACTTTCAAAGTAACTAGCAATGATACAGTCTCAACAGAGTAGTATCCACAATAACATAGTCACCCATAAATATATAGTTGGTATCAAGAACCTTGCCATCAATACAAAAGAGCTCCATCAAATCATGTAACTATCGATGGACATATCCACACACAATCATCAATAATTTCACTAGTTGGACATTTAATTCCTCCATTAAAATAACCCTTTAAATATAACCAATGAGCAACACGATCTAACACATGTATGGTCAAACTCATATCACATAAATTCACAAAATTGATGAGCCTCCTTTATGAAACACCACTACTATGACCAAACAAATGGATATGCAAGCACTGAAAAAATGTTATGTGTTGTTCTCTCCATGTATCCATGTGGCCCCTTTATTAACAGTTGTCACTCATTTTGGGAAATACAAGTGTAGGAATTTTAACACTCCATTTTCCTCCAAAATGAATTACAATGATCCACGTGGCCTTATGGCCAAATCTCCATCAATGACTTACATGATTTTGGAGGAAAATTGTATACAAAGTTTAATTTAACCATGAGCCTATGAAATAACAAACCACAAAAATGCAATGTACATGAGGCAGCACTTTGGAATATATTCCTTATATGTTTGAACTAGGTTACAAAACTGGATTATAAGCTTTGAAATGGTTTTGATCACCCTTGGTGGTATTGGGCCATGGGTAAAATAAGTACAAAATCCAAATGCACAAAAAACTAAGCATAATTCATTCAAACCATAAATGTTAGATACGATGCTAATCAATGTTATGTTATGTTATGTGTCGGTGAAATCATGGAGGATGACCGACACTAGAATCCCAAAGAGACAACCTCTTTCACCTTTACATTCTTTAAGGCCTATTTGGAAATTGCGCTAAGTTCCTTTAATATGGAATCAAAATGGTTCTCCATACCTCATTGAAACTAGAAGGGACATGCAGCCCAGGTGAAAACGGAGTCATAAATGGTTTGATCCATAATTATCTCTCAACCATGGGTTTATTAATCAGATGGACCAATGAATAACGATGCAATATCTCTCTCATTGATTTTCAAAATTTCCTATTCTCATAATACTTTAACAATGACAAGGATTTGTCTTGCTTCATATGAAAAAAAGGTTCACTAATGAAGCTTTGACTAAATGTTTTTTATCTCCAATATGCTTACTACTCAATTTGTTGCTACAACAATGTACCTTGGAATGTGACTGTCGATGTCAAGGCTAGCATGAGGTCAACACAACCCTTACTCCCCTAAATATTTAGATCAAGTAAAACTCTCGTTCTAATACACATAGGTTGTCATAATCAGAGCCATGTTATTCATTACACTTTTTAGGGAAGTACCGTGTCCTTCTACTGCTAGGACTTGCTCATTTTTATAGGTTGTTAAGAGTGTTTCCTACTTCATTTATCGTTGGATTGATTGGTGTATCATATTTTCACCTTTTCTCATGTGCAAACACCTCAAATGAATCAATATCATCATTTCCTATATTTTTGGCTCATACATTAGGTATCTTTTATGTTGTAAGTACAGAAAGGCCCTTGAAATGAGGTATAAGCACATAGTTATCTCTAATTAGACGTAGAAGTCAAACATGTCGATAATAACTCCATGTGCCAAAGTTTCCATGTAAGTGAGGGAATCAATACACCAAGCTCCAAACATGATACTTTATCATAATTGTTGAAATGGCTAGATCTATATAAAGCGTGTGTACATGGGGGGAGGGCGCTCAACAAAAAGTGAAGGATCAACAATGTAAATGTTCTATCCCAATTCCAAATGAACCCACAAGTGTTAAGGAATTCCTTCTTTGTAGTCACCCAAGTCTCATAGGAAATGTCATATTTCAACATGTTGTAAGGGTGATCAGATCTATTGTCCATATTGCTTTTACTAAGTCTACAAAAAGGCTACCGATGCTAGTGGTGATCTACTAAAGGATTCCAAAATGTTCTTATAGGACTACCAGAAGTGAAAGGACGGAATTTTGACATGACAAGAGAGTGAATAATTTAAATAACCATATTATTGTTTCTTCTTATCACATTATGGAAACTGCCATGTTTGAAATGAAAAATGGCACGTTTCTTAGCATGCATTTCTAGAAAATGTTCTGCATAAAAAGAATTGAAGAAAAACTTTGTTTACAGAAATTGAGCTACAACAAAATGTGAGGGATTTGAGAAGTGTGAGTGGGTGAGAACCAATGAGAATGAGCTTGTGAATCCAAATGTTTGGAACTTAAAGTAAACCAAAAAACCAATTAAACTCTTGTGATGACTCTCACATAAAATGTTGTATTTATTTCTCTTCCTCAAAGAGTCCTTCCAAATATACACACTAAATAAAATCATACTTATATCATTAATCCTATCAACCTTCAACATTGATTCACTTAAAATCTTTACATTATGTAAGGAAATTATTCTTCAAGACCAATATTGTGTGAATGGTGATTCAACATCTTGTTGCAAAGTACATTTTGTTTTTATCACAATGTATTTACAATCTTCATGAAGCCTTTGCATGCTCTTGATATTAGTGGTGACAGTAATAGCCATTCCAATGTATTCCATAGTATATCCATACGACCTAGCGCTTCATCAATCCCTGGGAAATTTGGTTTATTTCCCTCAATATAAATGGACTCATATCTACCATAATTGGATGAAAGGCGAGAATATGACAATTACTAAACAAATGATGTATCTCAATAAAATATCACATAGAAAACCATCCATTAATAAATAATCACATAACAATTCATAAACA
This sequence comes from Picea sitchensis, assembly GCA_010110895.2. NCBI lineage: Eukaryota > Viridiplantae > Streptophyta > Pinopsida > Pinales > Pinaceae > Picea > Picea sitchensis. The sequence goes on along the minus strand of SNQJ01S0020186.1, from coordinate 119,949 downwards.
TTAAACATAGCTAGAATTGATGGCTATATAAACCATGTTGAAGGAGAAATTACACCCAATTTTATGAACTAAAATTAAACTGTAGCTAAGATGGTTTTCCCATGTTTTTCTCTCTTTAGTTGTGGTGACCTCTATTTTTCTTGACTGCCCTCACTCTCGATGAAAATATCTTAAAAGTACATGCACCAAAATCATTCAACCTCATAAATATCTAAAATCAATACAAATCCTTATTTGTAGCACATTATTACTCTAAGATGCATTTTATGAAAGTGTCAGAACATACACGAATGAGCTCCTCATAGTTTAGATAATAATTTATTGGATCCAAGCATCTAATATTTGATGAGCTTCTCCCCTTGATTTTGAAGGAGAAACAATGAATTCAACATTGGCTTTGTTGTTGTTTCTGATGAATCAAGGGATGTTCTCAAAGATTAAGCAGCTCAGTAAATTATTCTCTCTATTGAACGGGGAAACCATGTGAGGAGGAGGGAAGCTCTTGGGACCCTCTCCCCCACCCCTCCATCACTCTCAATTCCACAATACCAATAAAATGAAATCCTTTGGAATATTTAATGAAAGAAACAAACATATATACATACCAATATTCACAATTGTTTTTACAAGTAGAATAGAAATGTTCCTTGATCAGAATTGGAGTGAGCTCAATTCTCTAAAGAACAAGTTAGAAACTATTTAATAACATCATACACTACACTAAACAACTTTACATCTAAAACTAGAGAAAGGAAATTGATGTGAAAAGAGGCTTTATTCTATTCCATCATATGACTTGGTTGGAGTGTTAAAGTACTTTTTGTAAACATCATAGAGACTCATCATCCCTTTGATACATGGTGAGAAACATGTTATTTTTCAATATTTAATCATAAACTCAATCAAAATACTAAAATGAATGCTTTGGAAAACAATGGGTCTAAACTCATATGTAATCAAGAAAATGGTCTTAATGTAAGGCCGCGGGAGAATGGAATATGGTGAAAAGTGAAAGAGTAAAAGGTTGGTAAAAGATGGCATTTTGTGATCAGTAAGGTACAAAATGTATTTCATAGAAAACATATTTTATAAGAAATGGTTATTAAAATGTGTGCATCATCATTTTAGTTTTAGCCGACCTCTTCTTCTTAGTTCTATAGTTCCTAAGCATTTCATCAGTATCTGTGTCTTCACATTCTCTGGGTGGTTTTCAAAATTTGATTGTGATTGAAGTCATCTCCTGCAGGAGCACACCTATTTGCTGAGATTAATCCACTTGAGGTAATGGAGGTTGTGATGAGAATTATCACCTACAAGAAAAAATATAAAATTTAGATGGCGAGTTTTTAAATATCATCATTGAACTAGTTATATTAAAAAAACACCTACAATGTCATTATTTACCTAGTACACTAGTCGGCACCGTTGGAATGGTTTCCAGGTGCTCCTTTTCAAAGCTGGCCATCCCTCAGGAGTACAACATCTACACATGCATTGAGGACAAAACTTTATAAGGACGGGTCCTTAAATGTATAAGTAAAAATGTAGAAGTACAAGATGTATAACTACAAAATTATTAGGTATATGATTAAAATATGAATGTATTATCGTCATGTGCCTCAGTCATAGCACCATCATGGGGCTGCACCCCCATGGAATATTGGGATTGCATGGGATAACCATATTCTAGTTGCAAATCACTATCAACACAATGCGCTCCAATACTAGTGGGCTGGTTGACAATGCTTCTCCCACAGTTAAGAGCAAGTTGAACACATTGAATTTATTGATGATATCAACCTTGATTGTAGTATGTGTAATATGTAAAGTTAATGTGAATTTAATTTTATTTACCTTATACTACAAATTGGTTCTTGGTAACTTCCCCAAGCTTTTTCAATGTTCAAATACATCTTTATGGCTGGGCTTGTAGCTCTAGAGCTTGAGGTCTTCCTCTGTGGTTTGAGTTCCGAAGTAATCACCCTACATTGCATAAGAGAATGTATTTTTTATGTTATTCACAACAATTACCTAAAATTTTTAAGGAGATACAAATAAGATATTTGGGTACCCTGATTCCTTGACTACAACTTCAAGTGAGTATTACGGACTAGTCTATGTTGGCCACATTTGGCAAACCTTTCTTTTGTGGCCTTTGACGTGTCAGTCAATCTATCACCAAAAGTTTCAAGTATGTTAATATAATACCACACTTTTATTTACATCCTAAAAAAATGAAATTATTGAATTAGAGAGTACAATTTACCTTCTCGGACCAAAGGGTGTTTTTTTCCTTCTAATACGTAAATTTCTTTGTGTCCTCAATGAGGGTCTTGCACTCCCTCTCTGAAATCATCATAGGATTTTCATACCTATCATTTTTCAAATGTTTTCCTATACATTTCTCACAGCCATATTTTAAAACCTTAAGCTGAGCCAGGTAGTTTCCAAGGTCTTATTAAGTGTGTCTACACCAAAAAAGGCTTTTGAGATAATCCATCAATTATTTTTGAGGTTGGAATTATGGAAAATCCACCTCTCAGGTATGGTGAATTTGCAAAACCAAATGCTTTTATTCTCCAAGGACCTATTAAAATCGTTGCTCCCTACACTGAAAAATATTATATGATTATTAATTTAAAATAATAATTTTAGGCAGTTTATATTTGTCTACATAGAGAACATGAAACAATTAAAATTTTAAAAATTACACGGACTTTAACTTGCTTTAATGGAATCCCCTTCCACGTTGACCATAAATGTTCCCTTAAGGGTCCCCTTGTTGGTCACATGTCTTTATTTAGGAAAATAAACCATATATTTGGTCAAATCATCAACCTCATATCCGTCACTTTGCCTCCCGAGGCCTACACGGTAATAGTCCCTTCACGGAATTATTTTGCGTGTCATGGCTCACACCTAATTGTGTGGAAGGTGGAGATATGAATAGTTACATCAGCAGCTTTACAAAAGGGCACACACAGCCAGGACTGAATTATGCGTGCAAGCACCACTTCTCCAAACACCATGCATGTTGAGATTGTAGGGGATACAAAATCTCTATATAAGAAGAAAACATTTTTTCATTTAGATATTAGCAAAATTTAAAAATCAATATTTCATAGTGATCTTATGACATAGAAATAAAACCACTTGAAATTATCTAGTTGGCCATATATGTCTTAATCCTTGTCCGCCATTTTTGATCCTTTCTTACGACCTCACGAAGGTTTGATCAAAGAATATCTCTAACAAGTGAGCTAGTTCCTTGTTTGTTTTATTGATGTTTTTTTAAAACATAGGTCGGTGGAATCATACAAAATCCCCTTTCGATGAAATGAATTATCATGACATCATGGCCACCAGGTAAAATGGTTAGCTCTCAGTAAAGTTAACATGATGAAAATAATGAAAATTATAAAATATAAGGTCATTATGCTTACGAGGGTTAGATGGGGAATTAGTGTCATTTTACACCCCATAATAGAAAAGTATGTATCTATTCGATTGAAATTGTAATCAATCAATGCTCTTCTCTAATAAAGGTTTTGGCACTTTTATGAGAATACATGGTTTTCATGCGCCATTGGGTCATTTATTTGTGGTCACGGGTTGTGTATTTTTTATAAACCATGCAATATTCCCCTTTGCTTTTGGCCTTTAGGTAATGTAGATAGTTTCTCCTTTTTTTTGATCATTGTCTTTTAGTTGTATATAATTTGCATCCAATCCATATCTTCACATACTTTTTTATATATTGAACTATTCTTATCCAATATTTGTAGATATAAGAGGTTCCAGCGTACTCCATCCAATTTAGTTATTCCTCCATAAAAAACCTTTATACCATCCATGGAAAATATCCCCAAATCTTCATAATGATGATGGAGAAATCAGTATATCCTTCGTTTACACCAAAAGCGATTTGGAAGATCCTTGGGTACCCATCAGTTTACTATATGTTTCTACCTCGAGGGAACCTCAATGTCACCTATTCTCATGATCCTTAATAACATGATCTCCCTTTATGAAAATTTCATGCTTCTATGGAATTTTCTTATGATCTCTCACCTCTAGTTGATCCTCACGTGGAAGCCTACTAGATGTCTCCACTCCCTCTATTCTACCTAAATTCCCTCACTCGATAGAAGATAGTTAAACAAATACATATTTTTCTTGTCAATCCCTGGTGATGAAATAAAGTGACTTTCATATCTAGTTATGCATGATAAGATTTCCCTAGAGATGTTAAAACTTGTCATAAAGCTTGATATATTTTCTCTTAGTTTCTAATTAAGTTAGATTTGTTAATAAGTGAAATATCATCTATTGTTGCTATTGTTTATTATATTTCATATCATCCCTAAGGATGCAACTATTGTTTTATTATATTTCATATCATCCCTAAGGATGTAAATTCTCAGGGACTATATCTGGGAAACTCTAGGAAAGAGGTAAAATTTCTGAAGTTCAAGACACTAAGTTTCTAATTTAGAATTTCAGCATAATTTTTAATTGAACTTTTTACACAAAAAATTATTTTCTAGAGTCAATTAAATAAACAAAAGATTTCTACTAGAAACCAAAACGATAATGGTGGTGTTGGATTGATGCCAATGTGGCATCATCAGGTATACTGTCGGGTGGTATAGCAATGTGTCTACACAACTAAGCTTTGGAGGTGAATTTTGATTTCTTGGGATTAGTTAAATTATTCCATTGGTGCTTGGCATTTGTTTGTTGAGAAAAACTAGTGCATTTCTTGTATATATTGTTGAACCCTAGTAAGAAGTCCAATGGTCACAATTTCAATGTCTAGAAGCAACGTATGATTACCATATTCCAATGTAATGGATTGTTAGGATTGGTCACAGGAAAAGGTAGGATAAATTTTGATGATGAGAATGGACAAGAAGTCTTTCACTCGAAGAATAGAGAGGTTATGTTGTTAATAACGTTGTCCATAACAAATGATAAGTTGCTACAAGTCCAAGATTTGGTAGTGATTACCTTGAAGAGTTTATCTCCTTTTGAAAATTTTCTTGAAACTTTAAATGTCACCAAGGAGATTACTAACATTACATTTAAGTTGTGTAGACAATTATTAAAAAAGGAAAGATTCAATAAATAGTTTATAAGCAATAGCAAAGCATCCAAAAGTGCCTTTATAGTAAAGAGTAAGGACAAAGGAAAGAAGATACTAAAGGGAAACAAAATCATCGATGGCAAACATAAGGGTTCAAGGAAATCTACTAATAACTTGAAGTGTTTTTACAATGGGATAAAATCACATATTGCACACCACTGACTTGGTACCACGCCAATAACTCCCTTCTTTGGGCCTTTGATCTCAAAGATAGAGATAATTGGGCACTTCTCGATGAAATGTTGGGAACTATAGATGCCACTATCACCATATTGATCTTTGTGGTTCTTTCTAGTGTAGTTAGCTAGTGGCACCATCTACTTGGTACTCAAATTAAGAAACAAAATTTGACAATGCACCTATAAATCCTAAAATACGGATGAGGACATCTCCATGTACTTGGTACTCAAATTAAGAAGTTCAAGACACTAAGTTTCTAACTTAGAATTTCAACAGAATTTTTAATTGAACATTTTACACAAAAAATTGTTTTCTAGAGTCAATTAAACAAACAAAAAATTTCTACTAGAACCCAACAAGATAATGGTGGTGTTGGATTGATGCCAATGTGGCATAATCAGGTATAGTGTCGGGTGGTATATAAATGTGTCTACATAACTAAGTTTTGGAGGTGAATTTTGATTTCTTGGGATCAATTAAATTATTCCATTGGTGCTTGGCATTTATTTGTTGAGAAAAACTAGTGCATTTCTTGTATATATTGTCGAACCCTAGTAAGAAGTCCAATGGTCACAATTTCAATGTCTAGAAGAAATGTATGATTACCAGATTCCAATGCAATGGATTGTTAGGATTGGTCAAAGGAAAGGGTAGGAGAAGGTATGATGATGAGAATGGGAAAGAAGTATTTTACTCGAAGAATGGAGAGGTTATGATGTTAATAAAGTTGTCCATAAAAAATGATAAGTTGCTGCAATTCCAAGATGCAGAGGATTATTTCATAGTTTGGACATGGCTAAAGTAGATGAATGAAACTTCCAACAAAGGTTAGAGATTTTTACCTAAAGAGTCTGTATTGTTTCTAATGAAGATGGAAGAGGGTGATTCAGTCCCAAACAACTTATTGAAATTGAAAAGGCATCCATGGTTAGTTGTTAACAATTGCTAGAGATGTAGATAAGATAAGATAATGTTATTAATGTCCAACAAATGACCAAAAAATTAGGTCAATGGGACTAAAAGATACATCTAATGTGAATACAATGTGGGAGAGTAGAAGAAACTCCTAAATAATGTTGAAAGCTAGAAAGCGAAAGAAAAAGTACAGAGTACAAAGGAGGAAGATTTGGTAGTGATTAACTTGAAGAGTTTATCTCCTTTTGAAAATTTTGGTGAAACTTTAAATGTCACCAAGGAGATTACTAACATTACATTTAAGTTGTGTAGACAATTATTAAAAAAAGACAGATTCAATAATTAGTTTATAAGAAATATCAAAGCATCCAAAAGTGCCTTTACAGTAAAGAGTAAGGACAAAGGAAAACAAAAACTAAAGGGAAACAAAATCATCGATGGAAAACCTAAGGGTTCAAGGAAATCTAATAAGAAATTGAAGTGTGGGATAAAATCATATACTTCACACCACCGACTTGGTACCATTCCAATAACTCCCTTATTAGGGCCATTGATCTCAAATCTAGAGATAATTGGTCACTTCCCGATGAAATGTTGGGACCTATGGATTCCATTATCACCATATTTATCTTTGTGGTTTCTTTCTAGTGTAGCTAGATAGTGACACCATGTAAGTCTCTATGAGAGGAGGCTCATATTGGAAAACATTTTTTATAATGTGTATTTTCACTTCAACAAGTTCAACGATTTCATTCTCATTTTGATCCCATTTATAGGGAGATTCATCATTTCGCACAATTAGAGATTCGTCAAGGAGGAAGATATTCTTGAAAGAGAAGTTGGGAGATTTTTTGAACCTCTTGAGTCTTCTAAACCCTCTTCACAAGAATATTGTTCATATATAGGAGGAGATTCAATCTTTGCAGCTACATCTTCTTCCTCTTCCTCATATTTTAGTTATTGTTCCTTTTATACCAATGATAGTTGCAAGCGTTGATGTCATAGATGTGAAGCAATGTGGGAAGATTCCTTCTGCAACTCATATAAAAGATGCATCTCCTTTTGGTACTCATCTCTTCTTATAAAATCCCCTTCTATTATGGCTCATATTATCTAGTCTCTTATATTGTTCTCTTGCTCAATGAAATTTTGTTGCAACTATTTCAACGCTTTAGCCATACTTACCCAATATTGAAACAAAGGTAACTTCTTCCTCATAAAGTATATAATATATCGTTTCAAATCTCATAAGATGTATTTTTCTATGGAAAAATTAAACCAAAGAATTAATATGTTGAAAGCAAAAAAATATAGCTGCTGCAGTTGTCACAGGAATACCTAAAAATGGAATATTTTCAATCTTTGATATCTTTGTCATTAGACCTCTGATTTTGATGATTTTTTTTAAACCATGTATTCTTTTGAGTTGGAATGCACCTATAAATCCTAAAAATACGGATGGGGGCACTTGCACACCCGAGGGTTGGAATGGACCTATAAATCCTAAAATACGGATGAAGACATCTCCATGTACTTGGTACTCAAATTAAGAAACAAAATTTGACAATATTGATAGTAGGGTGAATGAATTACAAGTGAGGAGGGGGGTCCCTTTCGAATGTGAGTCTCATACTAACAACTCTCCTCTACCTTATTGGTGAGTCATTAATGCACATAACTAACATCACTCCACAAAATTAGTGATGAGTCATGAGCAACTAACCACTCTTAAATTAGTGATGGGGCATTGATGAGCTTGCAAACAAAATATTTCATGTACAAAATGTGTTGTGCATAGATACACAACAAAAGTTGTTTCCATAGTGAAGCAGGGAATATTTAGGACAACAACGGGAATTCAATTTGGTTGGGGAGTAGAAAAATAAATGCAAAGAGTGATGAAGTCCAACTAAAAGAGGTGCAATCACAATAGACAGGTTGAACTCTTTACATGTAAAAATTAATGGAAGTTAGTAGGAAACGATGAAACAGTAATGCTCTATGTAATTTATAGAAGGTTAGAAAAAAAGTTAGTCATTAAGCACACACAAATGTTTTATCATTAATACTAGAACTCTTTGAAAGAAAATATAAATCAAAAGGTTGAATTACTCTAAAATTACAGTTAAAATGCTCTATTATTTAATCAATATTTCTGAATAGTCTATGAAATTGGATATGCATAAACATTGTTCTATCAAGTTGTAACACTAATTAGTGCAATGGTTCTACTTCATTATTAGTATCATGTTGGTATAATAGTAAGATCATAATGATGACCATAGTGTTACTCTTTCAAACTTGTATTATCTAGCACACACTAATTAATCTAGGAGTCAAGCATGCAAACAAACCTTCTCACAAAAAAGCGCTAGTTGGTGATGGAATCCAACATCGCAGGATCGATGCGCGAAGGGGATAAGTATTGGAGGGTGGGAAAGTTACGTTGACAACCTGCTTAACAAACTAACGCCCTGGTGCAAGTTACCTCACCGAGTAGTGGGAAACCCTCCAAGGATTCTAAGTGATTCTAGCCAACATCGATCTCAAGTACAACACCACCTTCCTTGTGTTGTCACCTTGGGTAGAAAGTATAAAATATTATGGCCTCTATGGTACCACCTACTATACCAAAGCAAAGGGGGAACAGTCGACACCAAGACCAATAAAGTAGGGTTTATTACTTTGTTGGCCCCAATGCGACCTCGTGCTTGACCCTTGTGTTAGAAGGGATTCCCAAAGTCAGTGATATAGCAACTGGATTTGACTTCCTAACTCAAATATTTATGTTTGTTTAGTAGATTTGGAAAGTTATTCTCACAATCCTATTCCAAAGCTCTACATATAAGCTAAGATGGGTTTGAAGAGCCCTAGAAAAGTTGCTAGATAAATTTTAATTAGCGCTTGATTTTTTGTTGTTGTTAATCAAAGGAGTGGTCATGAAACTGATGGTGTTTCGACTCGACTCTTTAAACTATGCAAGAGGAAAATGAAATGCAAGAATTTCAACTTCGATGAAAACTATCTATGAGAAGGAGCAAGATGTTTTAAGAAAAGAAATAATTTCTTGATAGATTACTATGTGTGCATTGCTAATGACAAAAAGTATGAGCTAATTATCCAGATAAATGGAAGCAAAATGACCCAAATTTTAAAAATACCATGAAAATGTCAAAGTTCACTTAGTACACCTATACAACATTGAAAAGAACAATGTAATAAAGAAAAAATGATACAAATCCTTATTTCATAAGACAAATGTCACATAAGGATTTCAAATTTTTATGTTCTCTAGAAATTCCTAACCTTTCGAAGACATAAGAGGTGTAAACATGGTGATCTTAAGACCCAATAAATCTATGTTCCTACAAAAAAAAGGTTAACAAATTTCCTTAAGTAGGGATGGGATAGTGACAACAATTACCATGAGATCTCAACATTCAAGCAAAGGTGAAAGAGAGAGGAGACAAGAGGTGAGAGGATACCACACTAGCGTTGAACTAGTGAAGGAAAGACAGGTGAGAGGAAACAAATATTATGAGGGAGGGTGAAATATTGGAAAGGAACCATTGAAGGCACTAATATTAATTGTAAGGTGACATGAGGCATGGTTGCTACAAAGAGAAAAAATGAAAAATTTGCACTATTTGCAAAATTCCAAAATGAAGCAAATCCACCGTGGAAGCAAAGGAATCGAGAAATCTAGCAGTAGAATAACACTACACAATGGGATGGTTGTAGGTGGATAGTGAGAACTAGTTTTTGTATGGATAGAAGCACTAGAGAAAGTTACAAATGAAATTATGGCTTGGTATCTTTTTATTTTAGATGTTGGGCACATAGGTAATATTTTTTTAAACCGATATTTTATTACAAGTGTGTAAACCACACCATCAATGAGCATGAATTTGGTGCACATTGATGCTATTAGTAAGTTGGAGTTTTGGTGCTACCATTGTGGATTTATAGAGGAAACAAGTAATAAATTTTCATTTATTTTTTCTAACCAATAAATATTTAAATCTATTTTGTTGTGCTTATATTTTGATGCACTAGTGTGTTTGTAGGTAAATGGGGCACCGAATGTTTTTGAAACCAATATCTTATTACCAATTCGTGGAAACTACATCCCTGCGAGTGTCTATGGTATGCACTGGCACTACAATGGTGTAATTATAAGATGCATTGGTAATATTTCATTTATTGTTATTTCGAGTAAAAAAACTAAACCCAATTTGGTGTGTCATATATCATAATGAATCAGTGTGTCTATATGCATAGGGACCATCGGTAATAATTTTTGTTTTTTTAAACATTCTATTTTGTTACAAATGCATGTAAACTAACATAGGTGTGCATGTTTGTTGTGAACATTGACATTGTGATTGGTAAGTTAGCATGCATACCAATATTATTTTTTTAATAATTTTTTAAAAATAATATTTAAATCTAATTTAGTGAACCATGTAGCACAATGCACTAGTGCATCTAGAGGTAAAATACACATTAAAGATATAGTTTGTTTTTAATTATTTTAATTGATATTTTATTATAAATTTTCATAACCTAACGTCATTGAACGCACTTGGGTATGCATAGGTGTGATTTTCAATTGTGATGAATATGGTTTAAACACACCAAGTAAAAAACATTTGCTAAGGTTGAAACTACCAGTTGCTTCAACTTCTCTACACCACTCTTCTTCAACGATGACTCTTTGTAAGGTTGAAACGTGAGAAATTCTAGGTTCCCAACCTCAAAGATGTGTTCCACCTTGTGCCTATATGCATACATCTTCTGTTGATTCTGAGCCGTCTGTAAATTCTCCTTCAGGACTCTCAAGATGTCCTGGATTTCCTACAACCAATCTTCGTCCTTCGTAGCTCTTCTCACCCCAAACACCAAAGCCACAAAGGATGGGGCATCATATCCATACAATGCCTTGAATGGGCTCATCCCAATGGACATAGGATGAGTGGTATTGTAATAGTGCTCCCCGAGATGCAACCACTTTATCCATTCTCGTTGCTACCATGACACATAGTTCCTCAAGTACCCATCAATCAATTTGTTTACTATCTCAATCTTCCCGTTTATCTGGGGGTGGTAGCTAGTACTAGGTTTCAACTCCATCCCGGAGAACATGAACAAATCCTCCCAAAACGCATTGAGAAACCTCTTAGCCTGGACACTAACTATGTTCCTCAAAATACCATGGAGTCTAAACACCTCCCTAAATAATAGATCTGTTACCTGAGATGTGTTGTACTTTGAAGGAATAGAAACGAAGTGTGCATATTTAGTCAATATGTCTACTACCACATAGATACAGTCCATGCCCTGCACCTTTGGAAATCCTGTGATGAATTCCATGGAAATGCTATCCCACTTCTTCTTCTGAATCGACAATGATTGAAGTAGTATTGTGGGATGTGTAAACTCCGGGAATTCACAATGAATGAATTCCATGGAAATGTTATCCCATTTTTTCTTCAGAATCAACAATGATTGAAGTAGTCCTGCAGGATGTTGTTGGCAGCCATATTAATCTCTATTTTTACAAGCTGCCTACACAGGGTTTTTAAATTCTCATTACTCGTCGCAACCTTTCTCATTAAACGACACCATTATCCGTCTCTTTCTGTGTGCCTGCCTTTCGATTTCATTTTCATGACTGCAAGCATGAAAACTTACAGCCGGAATTCATGTTTGATTTCATCAAAGGGTTAATGTTCATATGGTTTATCGTCGATTTGTCTTATTTTGTTATGACCAGGGTTGTTTACATGGTTATAACCCCTTGGTCTCGAACACACCTTGGTCACATATGTATTAAACCACCACCCGTTTAGCATTCGACTAATGTTAATAGGGTTTTTGACTTATAAAATCTTTGATTCAATTGTTTATTTGACATGTTGATTTTATTAAATCGTGGATATGCATATGATGGTTTTCAACTGTTATGATTTTTATGTGTACCATTACACCGAGGTGTCATTCCAAGTATAGCGTGGTATGATGTTTTTGTATGGCCTCGATCTATACGATTTTCCTCACATGCATAGCAATTAACGTTCCTGCCTACCATTTCGAGCTCTTTTCGCATTGTGTTGGGGAAGCGCAGGGCAATGGCTCTGTGCTTGTTCTATCAAACCCTATCGCTGAATCCCCTGTCGATTTTGTGTTGTTAGCCATGGCCCCTGTAGTGAGAATTGAACCTAATAGTGTCCAGACATTGTTATCATTTGATAATGCTCGAGAAGACTTAGAGAGGAATGGCTGGCGTCTCTTTGTTGAAAAGTTCGAGGGTTTTAATTTAACAGTCGCTCAAGAATTCACGCTAATGTTCGATGGTTGCAGAGCTAAAATTGGAGATGTCCAGCTTGAATTAAACGAAGATTTTATTAGCCAAGCCACTGGTCTGTCGGCCGTGGGACAAAAGTGGTTTAAAAACTCAAAGGTTGAAGAGGTTCCCTGGTCATTATTGTTCACCTCAAGGAAGATTACCAGTTGCGACAGAGGTATGCTCGTTACATATCTAAAACCTAGATGGCATGATCTGTTAGATATTGTCAAATAGTTCGTTACCTGTGAGGGGAGATATGGTTTGGTTTTCTTATATCACTTACAGTTGCTCATGAGTTTTATCAATTTTCCCCTAAACATGCCCTATTTTCTCCTTCGAAGCTTATACAAAATGGCAAAGCGTTTTAAAAGGAAGAAATATGATTCTAGCCTGTTCCACCATTGTTTGATCAAGATTATTATTGTTCATCATTTGAAATTAAACGGTGATTGTTGGGATGCCTTCATGTTAAGAAATGGTTTTGCTAGCAGTGAAATAGGACAGGTTGACAAGTCTGTCGTCACAGAAACCCTCGTCGAGCCTACCATCCCTCCTCCTTCTCTCTCGCCCTATATGGAACCCTCGACCTATCCGGACACTACCCAACCCGGCACTCTACCAGATTAGTATCCCAAAGGTGGTGTTAAGTCTGTTAAAAAATCCACAAAGAAAAAGTGTAAAGGTAATATTGATATCAATTATAAGGGTAAAAGGGTCGCACGTTGGGTTTCACGATGTGTGTTAAGAACCAAACATCAATATAGAATATAAAAACCTAAGGAAAAGTACTCAACGCCTTGAAAAAGAGATAATATCAAATAATAAGCCTCTTCGAGGGGGCAACCTCCTTTTACCCCACTTAAATGTTCAAGTACAAGATGATTCAAAATGAAAATGTCTCCTTGGTATATATAAGAGACTAGGAGGTATAATTACAAATAATGGCCTAAATCCGACATAAAGAGATAATATCAAATAATAAGCTCTTCGAGGGGCACACTTACTGACATGGATAGAGGATTGAATACAACAATGGCCTAACCTACATAAATAAAATAACATTACTAATCTAAATTACAACTAATGGCCTAAAGCCTACATAAATAAAATAGCATTACTAATCTAATATGCCCCAATTAAGGGGTAATGAGCTAATATTAGGGGCTTAACATGCTCCTCCCCCTTGAGACAAGTGTTGTCCACAACGCTTTAGTAACTCGATATCAGATAAAAGACTCATCTCTCCCAAGTGGAATCTTCAAATTTAGTTTCTCCATTTAATGAGATACTCAAATGGATCTATTCCTCGGGCCAGGAATTCCTGTGTTTGATATTTCAGTTCACATGATTTTTCCTTCCTCAAGTTCAGTAATATAGTTTGAACTGGGATCTTGTCACCTATAACCTCTCTTTAAGCATGAAACATGGAAAACCTGACTCTCGTGAAGATGCATGTACCCACCTAGGCGCTATAGTACTAATCTTTTAAAAATAACCTTATAAGGGCCATAAGATTTTGGTGATAATTTTATTATCCTTCTTGGTTTGCTTGAGGGACATTTGTTTGTATTGGTTGTAGTCTTAAAATACCCAACTCTTACTTCAAAACTTCTTTCACTACGCATGTTGATATGCTTGTTGTTTCATGCTATTATGTGCCATGGTCGCTTGTCCTTTAAGATTTGAGAATTTGTTACGACTCATGTGATCTTCCATTTCTTGAACCTTTAGATTTTTCTTTTAGAGAAGAAGTGATGGAAGGAGGGTGGTATCCATAAAGTGCCATAAATGGTGTCATTTTTGTCAGAAGTGGTGAAAGGAAGTTATACCACCATCCCGCCAAGGGTAACCATTTGAACCATCGGTGGTTTGTTTATCGAGACAAAACAACGAAGGTATCCTTTCCGTATTTGTCTACCATTCCCGGTTTGTCCATCACATTGAGAATGATAGGATGAGCTATGAGCCAATTGAGTACCCAAACAAGAAAAATAATTATGTCCAAAATGTCCAAATTGAATATGGGACTCGCTACTTACAATAAATTCCTTGGTCTCATGTAGCTTTGAACCTGGGTTTCCATGAATGCTATGGGCAACTGTGCATCTAGCTTTGAAGGGATGAGAGAGTGCACAAAAGTGCATACTTGGTTAGTCTATCAACAATCACCATGATGACACTCTTTTCCTTCAAACTTTGGTAACCCTGTGATGAAAATCCATGGAAACCTCCCAAAGACCTAATTTGGTATGGATAATGGTTGTAAAGACCTAGGGTCTTAATTGTTTCCACCTATTTTGTTGGAAACCACATTCTACCACAAACCTTTGAACATCATTTTTAAGGCCATCCCAAAAACCTTCCTTCTTAACCTTATGGTAGGTTTTCAAAATCCCCGAAAGTGCCTTCCTACTCGAGAGGTGTGCAATTACAATAGTACCTTTTGTCAAGTTGGGAGTTCTTACATAAATATAAGTGATCTTTGTACCCATAGTGAATCATTTTTCCATGTAAATGTATCTGATGCGACCGAACTCAAGGTAAACCTTGAATGAGAGTCCACACTTTTCATCATTTTCCATTCATCCCTCATTTCTATTATCCAACGGGTTGATGATCGAGATAAAGATAATAAAAAGAAAGGCCTCAACATCTTCATCCTTTCTTGAGAGTGTGCATCTCTGCTACAACATTTTGTTTCCCTTTTTATGCATCGCATTGCAAAAATCATAGCCCAATATCTCTCGTTACCCATTTTTGTTGTCCTTCTAAAGATAGTCTTTGTTCCAAGAAGTATTTAAGACTATTATCATGATTTGTTTGACCTTGAAGTGCCTACCATTAGGTAAGGACTTATTTTTTCTCAATGCATGTAGTATTGCCATCATTTCCTTCTCATAAATGTAGGGTTTGTGTAAGTCTCCTTCCCTTGAGTGGTCGACTTTCTCAAGCCAGGGGCCTTCCTGCATTAGGACAACACAAACCCATTTCCCAGGCATCACATCTCCACAATAGTGCTTTTGTGAAGTCCTGAGGACAAGACAAGAGAGCTGTACACATCACCCTTTAAGTTGTTCAAAAGCTTTAGTTTCCTATGGAGTCCATGAAAATGCATCCTTCTTAGTTAGTGTCATAAAGGTGCTTATATTCTTCCATAGTTCTAACAAACCTACAGAGTAACCCTTCAAACCCAAAAAATCCTCTAAGATTTTTAATGTTTTGGGAATCATCTATCCATCATGGACTTAATCTCTGTTAGGTCTACCTCGAATAACCTTCATGAGATACACACATGACCCAAATACTCTACCCTTTACTCCAAAGAAACATTTGATTATTTAGTACATAGTTACGTTCCCTTTAGTAGTTGTAGCACCTTGTCAACATGTTGCATAAGGATCCCTCCCAAGATTTGCTATAGATTAGTATATCATTAAAAAATACTCAATCAATAAATTTTCAAGGAAGGGCTTGAAAATGGAATTCATCAACCCTTGAATGTGGAAGGTGCATTTGTGGGCACAAAAGGCATGACCAAAAATCTCATAATGGCCTCTATGAGTTCGAATGTTGTTGGGAATATCTTCAAATACTTTGAATGCTTTATCAATGATCCTTCGAGATCTTGAGTAATAGATGTCTTAGATGTATGAACATCTAATTCTAGCATAGTTGTGCAAAAATACCTTGATGCCCCTTTTCAATAATTTTTCATGCCATTAGAGCTTATCACCACCTGCTTCCCCTTGGATAATTTCCTCAACTCAATTTCTTTTCCCCTTCCAATAAAAATTTCATGAAAAGTTCTTGAAAATTAAAGCCATTGTTCCTAATGATTGTAACCATTGGATTCTCAGTACAAAATCTCTGCATTCACCCATGGGTACAGTAATCATTGGACTATTCATTGGCATATTCCCCATAGTAAGATTGATCTTATCAGATTTTTCCGGAAGCAATTGATAGCTCCTCCATCTCCAATCATTACTTGAACTCTGTAAGAATCGATATACAAAACAATTGAGATATTTGTCTAATTTACAAAGAATGAAATTATGAGTAACGCTTTAATCAATTAGGACTATTAATTTTTTCTTTGTATCCTTCGATCTTGAGGGTTTGAGGGAGTGCTAATTCTAGCCAATGCATTGCACTCTATATCTGAGTCAACTGCATGAAATTGCTTCATGTTTCAATTTGAGATGGTTCTTCTTCTTCTTCTTCTTCCCTTCACACCCATGTAGAATAATTTCTTCTCACCATTCTATGTCCCATCAGACTTTGATGTCACAATTAAAGCATAAACCTTTTGCTTCTTCTTTCCTCCAATTGTTGAGGTGTCAACCTTTGTAGTCGAGGTTTTTAGAGAAGGAGCATTGTTCTCTCTATAGATGTTAGATGTCCCCCTAGTAGCCATAGCCCTATTTTACTTTCAACATTTCTTGCCACCTTTGAATGCATTCCTCCAATGATTGGGGTTCCCAGCTAAACCTCATGTTGATAAGTTATCCTTTAAAGTTCCTATGAATACATCAATCAAGTTCTCATCCGTAATACTTCCATACCTTTTATATTCAATCTTTGAAGTTCTCAATGTGCCTTTAATCCCAACCCTTTGTTTTGAGATTTATCAATTGGCTAAGAAGGTATTGCTCCTTGTATCCCTCATAGTGTGATATCATTTATTCCTTGAAAAATGTCCAAGTGATTGAAAGTGATTTGTGTGAACAAAGCCATCAATACCAAACAAATTGATTAGGGTTCTGTGCTATAAAAAGCAATTGCACTTCCTTTGTGTAATGTGGCACATTATGGAGATCAAAAGAATTGATCCATCCAAGTATCCATGTGATTGGGTCCTCGCCATCAAACTTCCCCATGTCAATCTTAAGAACTTGGTTGGTCTTCAAACCAAAGCTGGAGTTTCTCCATTCTTGATTCACCTTCCTTGTGTCCACACTGCAATTCTTTGTTGGATGGCTTTAATTTTCAAAGTCTTCAAGTGAAATTTTCAATACTTCCATGATCTCCCCTTTAAACCATCTATCTTATTATCCAACTGCTTCCATTGGAATCCATCTTAGTTTCCATTGAATCCATCTTATTTTGTAGTTCATTTTATGTCCCTACACATTTCTACCTTCATCAAGAGTCCAAGTAGGATTTTCCGAGGCTTACATTTGGTGTAGAAGTTCCCTTTGGGGTGGGTATGTTTGCCAAGTATCACTTTTGAACCTTGATTTTGAGGTGGTTCTCGCTGCATAATATTTCTTCTCATTGTATCTCCCAATTTTGCCCTTCGCTGCATGAACTTTCTCTCATGTATTTCCTTTGATATTTATCTCCTAGTGAATGCCACAGGTCTGATCAAAATTGGATGTGCCAAGTGTGGAATTTACTAGTAGTTTCTCACAACTTGCCAATTTTTTTTCCTTTCCGTGAGATCTCACTTGTATAGAGTGCCCCGCACAAAATAATTGATATGTTCTAAAAACTCACACTCAAAAATACCAAGCAGACTGTCCAATGCATCCAATGTAAATCCAGTCCCACACACAATTCTGATACTCTAGGGAAGACGTTATGATTGTTTTAATTGGAAAACCTTCTTGAGACTAGGCACAGGGACTAGTCAGATGTCAGATACCCTATCTTACATGTGGTGTATCTACAAATTTAAGATGACCAGAAGCTGAACATTTTACCAAATATACAATACCAATTTATGTAAATGACCTCCCTGAGTTCGTGGTTTGAAACATTACATAAAAAATTCTATAGTGTACTCAAGAATGACTCATTTCAGATGACCTTAACCCTATCAACTGTACATGTGCTATATCTCGAAAAGTATAAGGCCTCGGGAGATAAATTTTTGAGACCAACGTACCTTGATCCATGTTATAAATATCCTCCAAGACGCTCCTATGAAATGTTGTAGGAAAATAATTTATAGCAAAATTCCACCTGTCTCGGGATAGTAAATAAAACCCTCAAGACCTTTGAGCTCGAGCACCATATGTTAAGAACCAAACATCAATATATATATAAAACCTTTAGGAAAAGTAATCAACGCCTTTGAAAAGATATAATATCGATAATAAGCCTCTTCGAGGGGAAACCCCCTTTACCCAATTTAAATGTTCAAGTACAAGATGATCTGAAATGAAAAATAAATCTCCTTGAGATATAGGAGACTAGGAGGTATAATTACAAATAATGGCCTAAAGCCGACATAAATAAAATAACATTACTAATCTAAATTACAACTAATGGCCTAATGCCGACATAAATAAAATACCATTACTAATCTAATATGCCCCAATTAAGGGGCAATGAGCCAATATTAGGGCTTAACAATGTGCCCGAAATAAACCTAAGCCCTGTGCAGACCAAAAAGCAATTGTGTTAAGCGAGGATTCCAATTCGGAAATTGAAAGGTTTCTAACTGAAGAATATCCATATTCGTATGGACTTTGCTCTGGTAAACCATATGATTATGTTACAAACCTTCCACCGTGTCTTAAAGACAACCCCAAATTCCCTGGAATCAAACTCAACAGTGAACCTATAAATCAGATTGAAAATTCCTCACCTGTTAATACCATCACTGCTAATACACAGTCTATTCAGCCGCAATGTAACGAATGTCAGTCATGGCTCGATAGGTATTATAGAGACATGCCTTTACTTCAGTCTCGGATCAAATCCTTGGAAGACTAGGTGAATTTGCTAATGAAACAGAATGGCAGACTACAATCCGTAGCCCAAACCAAAGATAAACGACAAAAAACCACAGGGTCTGTTGTTTTTAAGAACGTGGAAGCAGCGACTGCCATTGTGAATTCAAAGATTTCTTGATTAAGTCGAATCCCTTAATCTGAGGTATGATTGTTAAAATATAAGTTTAGGAAGATTCTGTCCTTTTTTAATTAGAATACACGATTTGTTTGCACAGATTACATCTAGTCTGTTTTGATTGATTCAATACAATACGATTCTGGTTATAATTATAACTAGCTACAGAATCGTGAGATTATGTAGCTAGTTACTAAAATTCGAATTTATTGTTTTTACAACCAAAAATGCAATCTGAAATCTTTTATTCTTATGTGTTTTCAGGTACCTACGATTTTTAAAGAAGATTTGAACCACTGGTAGCATCTCTCAGCATGCTATTTCTTTATGTTGTTTTAGAATAGGCTGTTAGTTTTGATAACAAGTAGAATCTGGGAGGTTGCATCCCCCACTTTTTTGGGACAAATCAGATGATTTCCATAGGAAACGTTTTGATCCTGTGACCTTTATAAATGTATTGTTTTGTAAACTGAGAACCATCGCTGCCTAGGAGAAGAAACTATGGATTTATGATTGACAGACTTGAATGGAAGTTGATATTGATACAGCTTTAGCTTCGATATATCATATTTTTGTTCAAGTTTTGATCATTTTGATTTGTAATTAAATTGTGACTACTTTAGATATCATAGTTTATTACAGATTGATGTGATGGAATTAATATGATATCCGTGTTTTATGTCCCTCGTATTATATACAACAATTACTCTGTTCAAATTTGACGATTAGAAGATTAATCTTCTTTATTCAATGAGTAGTTATATACAAATTTTTACAGCCAGATTTATCTTAATGTGACTATTTGTAAAATCATAAATTGTTGTCACTACTTCTCTTATATGTTCTGTTATTAGCATTCAATCATTACTTCTTCACGTTTACGAGAAGCATTTGGAAAATCTGTTGTGGTTTACTCCATCAAACAACGAAGTTGGATACTGTACACAGGGCGAATAGGAGGTGTGATTATAGGTCAGTTTGTTAGTTTCATTTTATTAGTTTAATTAATATAGAAAGTTCCTGTAATCTAAACACATTCTACTATTACTCTCGGTTTTCAGTTAGACAGTTAGCTATTTCATTTCTTGTTTATAAAAGTTATAAAAAATCAAAAAGACTGAATGATAGTTTTTTTGTCATAAATCAATCCATATTTGAGTTTCGTAGATTTAGATTAAAATTTGCATTTTGTAAATATTATACATATATTAGAGATATAATCCTATAGATATATTGTAGAGCTATTTTATAAATATTAGTTAGTGAACTGTAAGTATATTGTAGATTTGTATATAGTTTTCAGCTAGTGTTTTTCATTAAGTTATCTTCTTTATTTTTGTTTTTTACTTTCTTAGGACTTAGATCAGCCAACGGAGCCGCTAAACCTGTCGGAGTGGATTAATCCAAGCGGCTTGGGTTAAGTAGACAACCTCGGACCAGATTCACTCCTCCAGTTGACGAGTGGTCAATTTCGCCCACCAACAGATGTCTAAACTCCAACTTATTCTATTGGAAAATTATGCACTCCATCACATGACGAAGTACATCCCCCTTGAGACCATTCCATGAGAATCACTCCCTCACCTTCTTGTAGGTCTTCAGATACCCTCGGTTCCCAGCCAGTGGTACATCATGTATTGCCCTTAAAATCTTATCCTTGAGTTTGGACTCAGGGACAAGATAGATCATGTCTTTGTAGTAAATGATTTCATCCACTACCCTGTACCTGTAATCGTGAATATTGATCTCTATCATCTCATTGGAAAAGGTGTTCTTAGAGTATTCCACCAAAAGAATGGACTTCCAGTCTGTTGAAATATTTGTCATGGAGAAAGTTGTAGGTCGCCTAGATAAGGCGCCAGTGACTATGTTCTATTTCCCCTTTACGTACTCAATGTCAAAATCATGTGCCTACACTTTACTCACCCATTTTTGTTTTCTCTCGTTCAAATCCCAATGCTCCAAAAAATATCTTAAGTTGTTGTGGTCAGTCCTAACCACAAAGCATCCTTCTACCAGGTATTGTCCAAACTTGGATAATGCATGCACGATGGACAACATCTCCTTATCATAGATCGGATAGAGCTTGTCCTACTCTCTTAGATTTCTTCTCTCGAAAACTATCAAGTGTCGGTTATGTATCAGTACTTATCCTATTCCCTCACTGGATGCGCCACACTCCAAGACAAAAGGGTGTGCGAAATATGGGATTGCTAATATTGGGAAAGTTATCATCACCTTCTCCATTCTATCGAATGCTACCTATGTGTCTTATGACCATCGGAACGCCCCCTTCTTGATGAGTTTTTCAATGGCGTAACCAATTTTGAAAATACTTTCACAAAGCGCTTATAATAACTGCATATCTCGAAGAATCCTCACAGATATGTGAGTGATATGGAGGTGGGCCAATCTAATATTGTCTAGATCTTCTCCTGATGTACCTTTAATCCCTTAATACCAATAACGTGCCCTAGACAGAGGATCTTTGTCAACCCAAACTTGCACTTTTCCTCCTTGGCAAAATGAAACTTCTCCTCCATAATGGTGAGAATCTCATCCACATGCTTAAGATGTTCCTCCCACGTCTAGTTGTAGATCAGAAGATCGTCAAAACACACCAGTAAGAATTTCCTCACACATAGTTCCTTGGGTACCCATAAATCCATTTTTTTACTATCTCAGTATGTCCTTCTATGTGGGGGTGGTAGCTAGTACTAGGTGTCAAATCAATCACGGATAACCTGAACAGCTCCTCCCAAAACGCACTAAGAAACCTCTTATCTCAGTTACTGACAATGTTCCTCAGAATACCATGGAGTCTGAACACCTCCCTAAAGAATATATCTACTACCTGAGATGCATTTTACTCTGAAGGAATAGAAAAGAAGTGTGCATATTTAGTCAATCTGTCTACTACCACATAGATACAGTCCCTTCCATGCACCTTTGAAAATCCCATGATGAACTCCATGGAAATGTTATCCCACTTCTTCTTAGGATTTGAAAATGACTGAAGTAGTCTTGTGGGATGTGTAAACTCCAGGAATGAACAATGACTGAAGTCCATGGAAATGTTGTCCCACTTCTACTTCAGAGTCGACAATGACTGAAGTAGTCTTACAAGATGTCTAAACTCCAACTTGTTATGTTGGAAAATTATGCAGTCCCTCACATGATGAAGTACATCCTCCTTTAAACCATTCCATTAGTATCTATCCCTCGCCTACCTGTAGGTCTTCNCCTTGAGTTTGGACTTAGGAACAATATAGATCATGTCTCACTACCCTGTACCTATCATCCTGAATACTACTCTCCATCATCTCACAGGAAAAGGTGTTCTTGGAGTATTCCACCAAAATAATGGACTTCCAATATGTTGAAATATTTGTCAAGGAGAAAGTTGTAGGTCTCGTAGATAAGTCATCAACAACTATGTTCTTTTCCCCTTTACGTACTCAATGTCAAAATCATATTCCTACACTTTACTCACCCATTTTTTTCGTCTCTCGTTCAGATCTCGTTGCTCCAAGAAATATCTCAAGTTGTTGTGGTCTATCCTAACCACAAAGTGTCCTCCTACCAGGTACTATACAAACTTGGCCAATGCATGCATGATGGCCAACATATCCTTATCATAGATCGGATAGAGATTCTCTAGCTCTCTTAGATTTCTCCTCTCTAAATCTATCAATTGGCAGTTATGCATCAACACTTCTCCTATTCCCTCACCAGATGTGTCACGCTCTAGGAAAAAAGGTTGTGTAAAATATGGGAGTGCTAATACTTGGAAAGTGCTCATCACCTTCTTCATTCTATCGAATTCTACCTGTGTGTCTTATGACCATTGGAACACCCCTTTCTTGGTGAGGTTTGTCAATGGTGCAACCAATTGTGAAAATCCTTTCACAAAGCACCTATAATAACTGCATATCTCGAAGAATCCTTGCAAATCTATGAGTGATATGGAGGTGGGTCAAACTAATATTGTATGGATATTCTCCTGATGTACCTTTTACTCCCTCAATACCAATCACGTTCCCAAGATAGAGGATCTTTGTCAACCCAAACTCGCACTTTTCCTCCTTGGAAAAAAATGATTGCTCCTCCATAATGGTGAGAATATCCTCCACATGCTTAATATGTTCCTCCCATGTATGGTTGTAGATCAGAATATACTTAAAGAACAATAGTAATAATTTCCTCAATTGTTTGTTGAAGATATGGTTCATGCATGACTGAAAGGTAGTCATTGCGTTATTCAACCTGAAGGGCATGAGTAGAACCTTGTAATGCGCATAGTGACACCTGAGAGTTGTTTTATGGATATCCTCCTCTCTGACCTGAATCTGGTGGTACCCTAATCATAGATCAACCTTTAATAAGTACACTGCCCCATGCAACTCGTCTATCATCTCATCAGTTTTGGGTATTGGGTATCGTTTTTTTATGGTCTTCTTGTTTAGTTCCATGTAGTCTATGCACATCCTCATAGTGTCATATTTATTGTTCACTAGTACAACTGACGAAGCGAAAGTACTAGAACTAGGCCTTATATGTCCCATATCCAATAATTCCCTTATGGCCTTCTCTATTTCGTCCTTGAACCTCTTCTAATGCCTATAGGGTGTGGTGATCACGGGCTTTGACCGCTTTTCTAGCTCAATGATATGCTCAAATCCTTTGTTAGGTGGTCTCCCTGTTGGCAATGATTCAGACGTTATTTCATGCTTTCCAAGCAATTCCTGGATATCCGCAGGGTAATGCTGGTGATCATGTGATGGCTTCTCCATGGTGATCAGTCACTCTGCTATGCAAGCCACATCCCCATGTCTAAAAATGGCCTCCATGCATTGGTTAGAAATGATCCTGAGGGCACCTTTTGACATACCTATTAGGATGAATCATTGTCGACCCTTGTCCTAGAATTCCATCCTCATGTCTCAATAATTCATGTGGATATCTCCCAATGAGTACAAGCACTAAACTCCTAGAACCACATTCATATCTATTAAATCTACAACATAAAAGGCATCGGTCAATGTATAGTTTCCCAATGTTACTTCTAATCCCCTAATCCTTTGAGTACATGCCATGATGTACCCATATGCTACTACTACATTGAATTCCTTGAAGTCCTTTGTAGGGATTTATCTCTTCGTGACTAGTGCAGCATCAATGAAGTTGTGGGTGGCCCCACCATCAATCAATGTTGTAACCCTCTTATCTTGTACAATCCCTCTGACCATGAAGGTGTAGTATTTAGGGACTCCTGAGAGTGTGGAATTTTTCACTCCCTTTGCACTATCCTGGAATGGCGCCTGCTCTGTGGCATCAGGGTGTGATGGCTCACCATTGTTTTATCCAATGCCCTCATCATCACCGTCATCCTCCTCATTGGAAATGACCTCAATATAATGGACTTTACCTTTGTCCATGCATCGATGACCCAGTTCCCACGACTCCTTGCAACTGTAGCAAAAAAATTTCCTCCTCAGTTCTCTTTGAGTTTCCTCATCCAACTTGTCCTTCCCTATCCATGTCTTCTGGGGAGATTTTGACACCTAACCCTTCTATGGGATAAATGTTTTTTCCAGTTTCTTTTTGGCATTGTGGTCACCATATCCCGGGTCTTCATGATAGCTTCATGTAGTATGTTTGGCCTGAAATCCTTCACCCAACCTCTTAAGGGTTCCTCCAATCCCTTCGTGAATAGCATCACCAATATCTTCCCAAAAACATCATTCACCGTGGCTGTCATTCATTGGAACTCTATGACATAGGCCTCTGGTGTACCTATCTACCTCAGTTGTGCCAACTCCTTGAAGTGGATCTCAGGGTCGTTCCTATCAAACCTATCCATCATCCTCTAGGTAAAATCCTCAATTGATGTGATGTTGGAATGACCCAATGTTAATAGCCCATGCTACCACCACTCATGAGCCTCTCCATCCAAATGTAGAGTGGAAAATTTGGTTTTTGTTGCCTCTGTCATCAGGTTAATATGGAAATAAGTGTCCAACTTATGTACCCATTCTCAGGTTGTGCACCTATCATATCTTTCAAAATATGGGATAGTCATCTTCCCTAATTTGTGTAGAATATCGTAATTCTTTTGATTCTAGCTCGTCTTGGGTTTGTTCCTCATCCCGAGGTTGCAGTAGTCATTGTAAGACATGGCTTCTTGGGATCCTTCTTCCAACAACCGATACTCCCTAAAGTAGGAGTTCATTTCATCCAATCCCTATTGCTCCAGTGCTCCTGTACGTTGCTCGTCAAGGAATGGTGGTAATAATGGTCTAGGACCTTTCTACTACCTTCCTCGAAGAAAATCTGTGTCGACACATAGGTATTAATCCCTTCAGGATTCTTACCACCTCTATTGATGGCCTCTGCAAGGTTCCCATTGTTACCTCCCTATTTTTTATTTGTTTGGTTGCCGAAAAAATACTGTGTCAGTAATTGTGTCAATTGTTCTTACCCATTAGCTATGGATTCCAACAGTTGTATGGTTATATCTTCAGGATGGTCCCCCGTAACTCCCTCTACTTCTACTTCTTTTGATGATTCTGGTCCTAGGGTAGGTTGCTTCCCTCATCCTCTAGTTTTCCTTGGCATCAATGCCTCAATAAATCATAGGCTAGAAAGATCACCAACTCTGATACCACTATAATGTCCCCAACTAGGTTGTGTGGGTTTATTATGTTTTCTGTCCAAAATTGTTAATTCTCCTTATGTAAATATGTCAAACACTTGGTATTAATACTATTGTTAACCCCATACAAATAGTTTGCTCATACAGAAATATTGACAAACACATTGCATACATCCATTACATAAAAAATAGTGCAAATAACCATGGAACCTTATTATGGATGGAAACAACAATACAATGATATCTAATGGTTGTAATAACAATTGCAAAATACTCTTGAACACACAAGTCTAATGGCTGCAAGGAAGCTACACAAATTTACTAACAGAAACAATGCAATGAAACCTGGAATGATTCCAATCTATGATTCTTCTTGCGATGCTCTACTCCATCAACTTCCGCTCTTCTAGAGACCTTCTTGTAACCCTACAAACCTAATCCAAACGGCCTACTACAATTCTGATCGCCTAGGTCCTCCTCGGAAAATTGTTGGACGTCTAGCGGGGACTCGCGGGATGCCCATACTCAACCTGTGAGGATGCCCTAAACCTTGGTTTCTCTTAAACCCTCTTGAAACCTGCAAATGTTTGGGCTCGGCCTTGTCTAGAAAGTTCCGTAAACCTCTTGTGTACCTCGGTAACTCTCCAACTGGATGCAAAAATCCAAGTGAAGCTCCAATGGTAGTCCTAGATGGACTCCCCTCTTTTCTGGCTAGGGTTGTTATTGCATCACCGAAATTAGATTGTAGTAGTGGAAGGGTTTTTCTAAACCCTAACGAAACAATGGCTCCAAGAGCACTCCAAAATGAGAGATCAAATCATAATTCCANTTTTTTGACCAAATCAAACCCTCACTTTATTTTCCCTCCAATTTCATTTAAATATAATTACTTATTTTATTTAATGTCACTTTAGGATTTTTCATTCGTTTAACCTAGTGACACCACATAAACCTCCTTGAGTCTCTTTTCCCTTATTGACTATAGCCTATGGGAGTCATATAGGCTATTGAGTCATTATCTGTCATGATCAATTGGAAGGGGACATTATATTCCCTGACATGTACTAAGTACATAGAAAAATTTCCAAAGTCTATTGTCGGGGCTTATCAACCCAAATTCAAAATTCACTAGCCTATTTTGTCAGATATCCAAGAAAACTGCATTCCATAAGCCCTTACATGAATATATTTTAACAAATTAGTGGCATAATAATCGACAAAAAAAATACATGGCTATGTTGGATTTCGAGTTCAACTTTTTGTCACCATTGGCTGCATATATTGCTAATGGAGTATTTTTCTTCTTCCCTACTACCGTCCAAACTTCTTTCACAAATGGTGGTATCATTGTTAATCCCTCCATCCCCATGTTTTCTTGATCTAGAGGTTTTGTTTTCTTTATTGCCTTGGATTTATTAGCCTCATCCGTCTAACTTGTTGTTGGATGGGAGATGGGGTGAACCTAAATTTCTTTACTCGGGTCAAGAGAATCCAAATCCTTTACTTTTGAATGAGGAATCGGATCTGATTGATTCCGAGGAATCTCCTAAGCAGACACACCATTGGATTGGGGTTCTCGATCTAGGGATGTGGAAGAATCTCATATGGTTTTTATAATTAGTTGACTATCTTCATGGGAGCCATCCCACTAGGTCTATGTATGTTGGTGCTTCCTATCCTTCTTGTTCCATTTAGGGCGGTACACGACTATGTACCCTATTTCAAAACAATCCCTACATCGCACATAGATTATTTCATAGTCTAACTTTTGCGTCAATGAGTAGTTTTTGCTATTCAAAATCATTTCCACTGGAAACCCTTTACTAAAGTCCATTTCCACACAAATTTGAGCATATGAAGAAATGTTGTGAAGATTAGTTTCTCTGCTTACAAATGAAATCTACCTAAGGCTGAGTTGAAGGGATCAAGAGAAGGTTCACCCCAAAAGTGAAAGGGTAGATTTGGGAGATAGACCCATATAGGAGTTGAAGTAAGAATAATAGTCAAAGCGTTGAAACAATGAGTCAAATGTATCAAGCACAAACCTGGTTTTCCACAAAACCAAGGGCCAGAATCTAGAATCACATCCTTATCTTCCGCAAGATCAAACTTGGCAATGAAGGATCCCTTAGCATGAATATGAATGAACAAATATTCCTTAATTAGAGGCTTCCAATAAAACAATATCCAACCATTAAGATCAACCAGCTAAGGCCAAGGGGCATTAAAACGATAGATTAAACCATTTGCCTGAAAAAATTATTCTTCTTCTTCGACATGCAAACCTATCTGAAGAGAGATTGTTGGGACTTCATGTACCAAAAAAGGAATGCAAGGAGCAAAATGAGATGGAACCACATTTTTAACAACATTCCTATTGGAGCCATAAGAGTTTCTCGAGTGATTTTTTGCAAAAGACATGGACGGATGAGTGGAAACATGCCTCAAACCATTTTCAGATGCCATCGTAGGACCTGCCATCAACATGGAGAAAGGAAGCAACGACTAGGAGAGGGAGAAGAAAGAGAGGAGGTTGATTGCAGTTAGGGAAATACCCTAGTCATGATGACCTCACTCAGGAGTGACACTCCAAAAAAAGATACAAAGTTAGACCACTTCCTTGTTATTTTTAAGTATTTCATTTTTAAAATTTATTTTGATAATATTTATATAGATAAATATTATTTTTAAATGTATTTAATTTTTAAATAATCAATTTATTATAATATATTTAAATTAATTATTTGTATATTAATTTTATTAAAATAATTTAAAATTAAATAATAATTAACTAAATAAATAAAAATAATTATAATTTATGAGATATATGATCATCCTTTATTATTAAAAAATAAATTAGTAATTAAATAAAATAATTGATCACGATGATGATGAAAGTTAAAGTCTATTGAGGGCATATTTCCTTTATCTAATCTTAAAAAGGTAAGGAAATTACTTGGGTTTCTTTAATGTGAATGTTGGAAAAGCTTTAAGAGAAGCATTCATAAATCACCATAGCTTTCATGAATGAAAAGGTTAGGAAGGTTGATATTGTAACAAATATTTTGAAATTGTGATTGTGCTTAGAGGGGCTTTTTACACCCACAATGAGAGATAGATGTGTAATTATTTATGTGACAGGTGGCATTTAAAAAAAATATTAGGGATTTGAAAGAAAGTGTTTTTCATCTCTAACCTTTTTAATATCACAAATATATAAATTCTCTTGACTGGTGAAGTTTTAAGAATTTTCCAACACCCTATTTCACTATAAAAGTTGTGACAATCTATCCTTATTAGTCCTTGCCAAAGGCCACTACTATAGCATTCAATTCATTGTTGACCATCCATTAGTTTGTATTTGACAAACAAATATTTTTCTTCCTGTCCAATGTTGTACATATGCTTAACAAAATAATTATTTTTCCATAATTGACCAACTCGATGTCTTTTGGGGGAGCTCTAACAGAATGCGATTTTTCAATCTTAGGTTATACTTAAGTTTGATTTTTAATCATCGAACACTCATACAATGCAATTTTTTTTTCAAACATAGGTAACCTAAGTTTGGAGTTTTAATCTTATGTAACTATGTCATTTATTTATGGATGTCATTAAATTCATGTGAGTGGAATAAATACATGTGATGTCATATATTGAATGTAAAGTGCAATGATGCCACGTATTTGTTTTTGAACTATCGTGTAACCAAATTTGTAACATAATTCACAGTTAGAATTCTTGCACAATCTTTGTTTTGTCCCATTATTGAGTGTCGTTTGATGTCTCATTTCTCACCCAACCTTTTTGAGTTTCCTCCTCTGTGAGACTATCTGTATAACTCTACCACTTCATGGTGGACCATCCATGAACAAAGTTTCATCATTGTCTTCTCTCTCTCCCATAGGGACCACTAATTCAATCTTAGATACCATGAGGCAGGTGGAGTTGGATGCATGCATAGTGAATGCAAGTTCAAAGCTTAAGCACTGCAATGACATATGCTTGTATAGCATGTGAAGTGGATTACTCAATTTTTTGAGATGAGAGGAATTTTGGCCCTTTTAAAGCATTAAAGATTTAAAAAGGTAACTATATACATTAAATGTTTGGTCCCAACTATTTGTGAATTCAATTGTAATTGTGGTTATCATCATCCCAAAATTTATCACTACCAGTGAAAATTTTCATTTATTAGTAATTCCAATCATTAATAGTTTTTATGTTTTCTTCTAGTTCATCAAAATTGATTTTAAAAAATATCTAGTAAATACACTTCAATGATTATGTTGTAGAAGAAGTCACAATGAATATTAATAAAATAGAATACACTTAAAATTAAATGAATATTGTATAAAACCAAAATAATGACGGACTCAAATACCATCCATAGAATAGGAGAAAATATTTTTTTAGTAATTATTCATATAATTATAAATAAAGTTAGATTATCAATAAATTATTTAATCTTGTCAGAACGAGAACTAGAGTCAACGATGTCTCATTCCAGAACACTTATGCTCCCTTGGCGTAGGGTAAAGAGAATCCATGCAAGAAGATGCCATCGTACCAATACATGGGCGTCGTCACACAGCCCAAGGGGTAGTGGGGGTGCACATTCAACAACGAAGGGTAGTGGGGGTGCTCAAAGATACGAGAGCTTGAGACGTAGAAACCATGTATTGACGTAGCAGGCGTACACTAATAAACGCCATAGACGAAGTAGTACAGCCGCCGCATGAATTTTCGAAAGATAATAACACCATATAATATATATGGACAGATCTCAGGTTTCCATAGAACAAATACAGAGAACAAAATATTTGAACAATACTGCTACTTAAAAAACGCAAACGCCTGACTTTAATTAGGAAATACTGCTACTTCAAAAAAACTCAAATGCCCGACTTGAATTAGGAAATACTGCTACTTATGTGAGCCGGCTCACATATATGTGAGCCGGCTCACATATATGTGAGCCTGCTCACATATATGTGAGCAGCTCAAACGCATGATTTGAATTAGAATAAAAATTGTTGTTGTTTAACTGTTTTATGTTTTGTTTTAGTTTTTTTTTACAGGGATCCTGTAATTTAAATCTGTATGAAATCACAATTTTCTGTTATTTAAATTACATTTTTGAATGCAGAAATGGATTCAGTTTACTGGAAAACTCCTATAATACTCTAATTATACATAAATAACCACTTAATTCTGCAAATCCAATAACAATCATTTGCCACATAAATATCCAATCAAAACTTAAAACTTATTAGATAAAATTAATTATATAAAACTCTATATAATCGACTTTATGGAAAATGTAATTAATTAAAAGGTGTCGTGGGGCTGGTGTATGCTTGTAGTACTTTGTGTCCTATAGGGTGTCATGGGTTCGTTCCTCGATGATTATTGCCAATAAGATATTTGATCTGTGATTTTACAGGTTGGAAATACTTCTCAGTGTTACAAAACAGTAAGAAGATAAACTGGAGATCAGTAAAATAGAGAGGAGATACTGTGCAAATATTTTGGTTGTTTCATCTTGATGGATTGTTGATCTGTGTAGGCTGTCCCAAAACTAGAAAAGATTTAGAAACTGTGTATGGCCTTCATTCTCGTCCATCCAGATGTTGGACGAGATAGAGCCAATTTCTTTTTAGAGCCACCTTGGATAGAAGATCAACAACTTTGTTGTTATTTCGGTAGATGTGGGTAGCTGAGAGTTTAGTGAAGAAAGATTGGAGTAATTTGATTCTGTCCATCCAGCCCTAGAGGCAATAAACTTGTAACTTATCCTTGTAATTCATCCAACTTATCCTTGTAATTTATTCAGTCTATAATGATACGAGAATCCCCAAATAGGAATAGAGTGACTAAATGAAATCTAGATACAAAGAAGAGAGAGGCCCAGGCACCCAATAACTCTGCTCGGTTGTTTGTGCCTTGCCCGCAATTGAAAGTCCATTTGCACAGGGTATTTTGTGTGATATGTATTATACCACCAGCACCACTCTGTGAGTTGTTTAATTGTAAGGCTCCATCAAAGTAGGATGTAGGGAACTCCACCAGAGGGCTACCTTGGTGTTTATTCTTGATGGTATCAATTCTAGGGGAGATGGATGACTAGTGTTTGTGCATACAAAGAGATTTGTAGGCGATTGAGAAAGCAGAGGGGGTTTGGTTGGCGAATATAAAACTATTTATGTCGAGCCAAATAAAACAGCAGATCATTGGTGGGAAGTTGAGGGAGGAATGAATGAGGGAAGACCAGGTATCGAAGCAGGCTGCTAGATTGGGTCCATCCCAGGTAAATGGTGAATGAAGCGCTGCAGCAATAATAGACCAGACTTTGCGGCTAAAGGCACAGTTTATAAAGATGTGTTGGACAGATTCTGCGTCTTGTTGACAGAGGTGACAGATGTTGGGGCCGACCCATCCCTTGTTTAAGAGCATGTCCCAAGTATTAATCTTGTTTTCGAGAGAGGGCTAGAGGAACAATTTAATGTTTTTGAGAGAGAGCTAGAGGAACAATTTAATTTGATTATTATGAGTAATCAAAAGTGAACCCTTACTTTTACCTTTACCTTTCCTTTAATTATTTTAAGGGTTCAAATCCTAGTAAAGGGTAATTCTAAAAAATTGTAAATTTTAAAAATTTATGAATGATAACAAATATCATAAAATGTTTAAAAAAAAAAGTCAGAGTTTCAATAACTTATCTATATCTTTATCTTCAATACTTGGTTGGTTTAAGAGTATTGATTTATCATATAATATTTGTTTTTAATATTTAAAGATTAAAATCATCTTTATTTTAGTTGACTTATTTTTATTCAATGATAAGATGCACTATTCCACAACATTCTAAAAAAATATCCTACTACCATATAGGTATATGCACTATTTTATGTCTGACTTAATGAAAGTTTCTCAAAGAAGCTTAGACACCTTGCCTTTGTTAATCCCCACTTGAATTCCTATGTTATGAGCATTGTCAATTGTTGTCAATATGGGGATTGGCATCACATTTAGTTTACATACTTCATGTTTTTGAATGGGGACAAATCAGTTGTGGAATGTCAATTTGAAGAGAAAACATTAGACATTGAACCAGCCAACAAAATCAGGTCATCTCTCTTTTTTTCATGTTCACATATTCCATCTCACTAATAGTATGGAACATGTTAATTCATAGTTATTTTATTGCATTCATAATGYTGTGYRTTTACTTGCWTGGTTACAWCTTTGGTATCTAATATWATTATTATTTCAACACATTGGTGGGCCTCTCAACCACTAAGTATGTAATTCATGACATCCTCACTAATACAATATATAATGGGAACAAAACACATAGCTAAGAATTTTTTGTAAATCTTTYAACAATGCACRGATCTTGTAAAAGTTCACTCAACCTCATCATAAAGATAATGCATAGTTGTTCTTTGTTTCACATAAAACTATTTAATTATTATGTTTGGGATTAAAAATTATATGAAGCTTGTGAAAATTATATATGAACTTGCACAAAATGAACATGTATCGCAAAACCTAAAATTGGGATTACAACAATGAGAATTGTGATTCTATTTATTCAATGTATAGCATCATCAAATCCTTACTCCTTTGTTCTCCAAAATGATTATTCCCCTCACGCATATTTATCTATCACACACTTGCACTTTCTTCTTCTTCTTTCTAGCAACATTGTCACCACTATGAAAATGCGTTGCAAATATTTTGAGAAATATCCCATATCTCTCTTTCCCCCTAACGCATCCCATGCCCAAGATCAGGGAGACGTATCCTTTGTAGCATTAATGCTTGGAGCAACATTTTTGAAGCTAGGTAGGATTCTTAAGAAAGCTAGGGAGAAGGTAACACAATTTTTATTATCAACAAACTTATGCATTGGGGATTATGCTCTAACATCTCACTCTATCATGCATTTTTGCATGGTTTGAGAGAAAAAGCGAACAATCAATATCCTCAATAGAAATAACAATCAATCAATATCCTTTAGTTTTGTGTTTTTGTGGATCTTGGGAAGTTCCAAATCATAAACATCTTAACCTAAATAATAAGCAATAGATACAGTCATGCTAGATTGGCATGTTGCTAGAGGCCTATAATGCAAGTTGGATCTCTTCATTGATTTTATAGTATTTTGATAGAATTATCACCCTTCAACAAAGGCCTCAAGATCTACTACAATTTATTGTTTTCTAATGAGCTCTAGAATGAACATGACTCTCATGCTAAAGCAGGTTTGGGGTATGCTCAAAATATGAAAAAATGACATATTTCTCATGCATCATATGGATATATAAATAGCATCCTCTCTTATATGGGTGTTCATAAAAATGTCTGATTTTGTGATTGTATTTAAAGTTTTGTATTGTCATTTTCAATACTTTGAAATTCCTCCAAAGAAAAGGTGTCTCAATGGTTATGAATTATTATTATTATTAATGTATATATAACCCATAAAGGTTATTTTTGAAATTTCAAACTATGTTTGTTATTGTTTCCAATTGAAATGTCAACTTATCTTTGTGGTTGTTTGTTAAATTTTAACATTTGAAATAATTGGAAGGAGATTTTTTTTTTTAAGTGTGTACCTAGTTTACTCATGTCAATTGAGGTACAACTACTTTTCAACTTTTTATCATGGAAGGGTTGAATGAACATAACCCTACAACTTTAAATTAAGAGTAGTCCTTAAAATTTGATCATTAATTACTATCACAATTGCAATTGTCCATGCACTACAATTAAATACACATAAATTCAATGTCAATATAGTAAATTTGTGTGCCACAAATCCAATACATGATGATGTCATTTCCCAATGCATCTAGCCATGGTAGTTGTAGCAAAACAAGGCATTTGAATTTTGACACTTGGGCTATATCAACACAATTTACCAACATAGAAAGTCTCTCATGGAGGATCGTAATTAAGTAAAATGTATTCACAATGTGAAATAATAAAATGTAGTAAAATATGCAAGCATGGAGTACTCAACCAATAGACAGTGGAGTAAAATAGACAATTGAGGAAAATGATGGCTAACATTCGTTATGACATGAGGAATGAATCACACTTACACTTCCTCATAATGATTGTTCTCAACCTATGCTTCAATGACTAAGTAAGAAGACTTCCCACCAACCTCTTACAGGCATTCAATGATTAGTTTTATAAGATAGTATAGGTTAATGGATTCATTTATTGCACATGATGGAGAAGAGATGAGATCTAAGGTTGACATTGAGTAATAAAGGATTTAATTCCCCATGAGCCCCCTTTCCTCTTCCCCTATGGTGGAATCATAGCCTCTTTGGTGTTCTCCACAACCATCACCGACCATTATATATTGTATTCCAACAATAATATTTGCATAGCTTCAGTTCATCATGGTAAGCCTACCACATAGTCCATAAAAAAATATTTAAATCGCACATGCTTAGCCATTCAATAGTTGGGCCTTGGCATTGAGCTCTGCACTAGATACTGGCATATTTTTAATGATTATGTTTAATTCCTTGGTATATGAAGGTTTAATGATTACCATCTTGTGGTTTGTAGTTTAGATTACGAATGTATCCTTGGTATATGAAGGTTTAATGATTACCATCTTGTGGTTTGTAGTTTAGATTACGAATGCAAGTGCTCCTAATAACAACCTATCACTTGATGTTTCTCTAGATAGAACATTCGATTTTAGAGTTGCTTTGTGAATTTCATGGAAAATCTAATAAAAAATATGCAAAACTATTAGGATTGCTAAATGGACAATTTCATCTAGATAAAACATTCAATTTCAAAGTTGCTTTTTGAATCTCAAGGAAAATCTAATACAAAAATGATGAAAAAACTATTAGGATTGCTAAATGGACAATTTCATATCACTAAATCATATGGACGAAGATGAATTAAATCTTAATATTGAAATTTATTTACAATGGTTGGAAGTGGAAGATGCAAAGACTTCACTTATTGAATGCTTCATTGCTTCATGGGTTTTTTTTTTTTTTAAGCATTCATGACATTAGTTGTAAATCATGTTTTAATAAAGATTGATTGATCTTGAGGAATATTTGTTTTGTTTCTTCTTATTTCAATAACTTTTATCCATCTTATATCACCATTAGGGAATTAAAGACTCGAAAGAAATTATTGAATTAATGAATAGTGGATAAACATCATATACGAACAATGTTGGCTTAGTAAACTAATTTAAGGGTGATCATTATATCTATTTTGTTGATTTTTAAGAGTTTGTAATAATCCAAGTTTCACTAATCTTAGTGCCTCTTAAGCTTAGTTCTTTCATCTTTATTGATATTTTTTTGGATGCATATTAATATCAACCTTCCTTTTTATTTTTATTTTTGTGTAATGATCACCTTGGAAATTATCTTTTTGTTTTCTAAGCATCCTCGATTTTTAGTGTTATGGGCATGCTCAAATAGCTCTAATTTCTTTAGTCTGTGCTATCTTAGACCAATATTGTTCTATTTTATCTCACATTCACAATACTCGCACAGAGTTAAATATTGTTCATAGTTTTTTCACAGATATTGATTTCAAAAACTTCAGGAGCATCTCAAGTGTTGCAGTGTATTGTTTATATCTACTCCTTTGCATTCTATTTGTAATTCAACTTCCAAAGATAACATTGGCTCAACGTAAACCAAATATGAATTCAAGTCATTTTCAGGCTCAATCATATGTTGTAGTTATTCAAGATTTATCTCAACCATTAATTTTGGATCGAAAGATCCGAGAAAATATTTTTGAATTATAATTCCTAAATTGATTTAGGGTTTAAGGCCCAAGGGGGTTGGGTTTATTCCACCAAACACCTACCATATGACCTATGTAATCCTAACCTAACCCCAATTTCACCCTCAATGTATTTAGGGGTGTTAATTACTTTATGAATGGGGTTGGAAAAGGGGGAGATCTTTGGGAAGAGGAATGTTTATATTTATAGTTCTTGGGAATAGAGAAGAAAAGAGATTGCATTATGAGTCTTGGTATTTGTGTTGTTATGTTTTATTTCTTGAGAAAAGGAATTGTACCAACTGTGTTGGTAGTTGGAGCAGTTTGAACACTACTCAAGCATTTTCTGTGTGGATAATAGGAGGTTAAGGGGTACTTAGCCTGAGGGGGCTACAAAGACCCAATATTAAGCTTAACACTTGGAATAAATCCACTGATGGAGTACTAGATATCGAGAAAAAAGGTGGAAGTGTCATTGCATACTAGAAGCTTGAGAGGTATGGTGGTGTTGATTACCTCTCCATCACACAATTGTTGTGTTCAATTGGATTCTAACCCATTATTGTTAATTGCTATACAAACTGAGTCGGTTTTAGTAGAGGACTTGGGTAGCATTACCATATATTATCATTGAGCTAAATCTTGCTTGAGGGAAAATACCTCTTACCAGGTGTTTCATTGGTTTGGAGGAAACACAACCTTTGTAAGGTACCAGATCTATTATATGAGCAGAAAAGAGCAATATTGTAGAGA